>PVKP010016918.1:0-47152 GCA_004027715.1 Plecturocebus donacophilus
ATTTGTTATTTTCATCCCCTATTCCTTCCTGTCTCCATTGTTAAGCACAATTATTGGCATAAAAGAGGTTTTTAATACCCATTTTTAGACTGTATTCTAGCCTGAGCAATAAAACAAGAATCTCATTCTCTCTCCCTCTTTCTCTTCTTCTTTCTTTCTCTCTTTCATTCTTTTTTTTTCTTTCTTTTGCTGTTTCTTTTTCTTTTCTCTTTTCTAAAATCTCTTCCTTTCTTTCTCTTTCATTCTTTTTTCTTTCTTTTGCTGTTTCTTTCTCCTTTTCTCTCTTTTTCTAAAATCTCTTCCTCTTTTTCTTTTTTTGCTGTTTCTTTCTTTCTCCCTTTCTCTCTTTTTCTAAAAAAAAATAAAATAAAAAAAAATAAAATAATCTTAATAGGCATATAGTCCTTGATAATGTAATATTTCAAAAGTTTTAATAAAAATTAAATAGCAAGTTTTCTAAATGTAGATAAATGAAGCATATATGCCAGAAATGATAGTTGTGCTGTCTTCAGGTCTTCCTTCTATGTTTGACAATTTAAAATGTGTTGAGGCCAGGTGTGGTGGCTTATGCCTGTAATCCCAGCATTTTATGGGGCTGAGGTAGGAGGATCAGTTGAGCCCAGCAGGTCAAGGCTGCAGTGACAGTGCTTGCACCATTGCCTTCCAGCTTGGGTGACACAGCAAGACTTTGTCTCAAAGTGATGAGAAAAAGAAATGTTGTAAGAATCAAGTAATGCAAATTAGTTCAGAAAAATAAAAATGTGAAGACACCAAATGTTGTAGCATGTTCCCATCATATTCTCATTTAATTTTCACCATGGCTGGTGGTTGCCATTATTGTCTTTGCAGATGTGGGAACCTGAGGCTCAGGCAATACCAGTTGATACGCTGAAGTTGAAGTGGTTCATAAATTATAATGCTATAACTGGCACCCAGTCTAGCCTGTAATATTTGCTTAGAATTCAATAGCTATTTTATGATTTTATTGGCACAAATCTGATTTTTAAAAATGTATTTTTCAAAACACTACCTATATTTTGTTGAATGAATAACTTTTTTTCCTTTTACCTAGAGAATATTTTGTCAGAAAATTCTCATCAGTTTATTGACCTCACTAATTCACTGACTGGGCAGTTTCTTATGTTCAGTTTTGCCTTAGAAGGTTTTTCTGTGTGTTCTAAGGTATAGTTAAGCTTGATTGTGTATTACATGTATGTGAAAGCCAAAATATAAAAGAATCTATAGAACTAAGAGCAGTGAGACATTAACCAGACAAAATTATAGATTGAATGAATTTGTGATGCAAATTTACTTTTTGACACTCAATATTTTTTAGATACAAGTCAACCTTCCAAATATTGATTGACCAATCTATCTAGTTATTTTTACTTGGTGATTTTTGCTTTCATATTAGGGGCTTGTGTCTTTGGTTACAAAAGACTGACCAAAACTTAGATTTTTGTTTCCTCCCAAAGCTCTTTAGAAGCATTAAATTACAAGAAGATATTTATTTTTTTATGGTATCTCTGAAAAGATAAAATTTGTTGCCATGAGTCTCATTATTAAAGCACTGAAATGGATCGCTGACATACCTGCTCTTCTCTAAAGAGGAGGGGTGAACTCAGTATATAATACTGTTGGTGTGAGTGTGGATCACAATGCGATTCACCCAGCTAAGAAGGAAACTCATATTTTGGTTTTCAATTTATCAAAAGAACATTTCCAAAGGGAAAACATGGCAGGAATGGAGGGAAAGATTGGAAAGTAAAGATATTGTGCTACTATCTTACTAGGAGAAGAATTTGAGGCTTACTTTAAGGGTATATGACTTGGGCAAGTTACTTAAATTTCCTAAGTCTCAGTATCCTCATCTGTAAAATGGGATGGTAATAGTACCTGCCTCATTGATTATCAGGCATAAGTAATAATAGAATGAGGAATAGTGAGATAAGGCATATAAATGGCTTCTGTAGTACTTGACACATGATATTCTCTAAGTACCCGATAATAGTAAAAAGTAGTTCTTATTGCTACAGTAATCATGAATGAAAATTAATGCCTGAAGTTTAGTGGTAGCAAAGGGACTGGAAAGAAAATATCAAATGAATGAAGCATAGATAACTAGACCCATAAGCACTTAGTGACTGATGTGATGGTGTATTGCAGTAAGGAAGCTCACCAGGATGATGAGCCTGGCTTAAGTGTAGAGGGTTGTATTAGAAGTACTGTCTTACCCCAAGAAAGTAAGGTTTTCAAATATCAATGAGGCAAAGAAGTAGGGGGAAAAAAAACCTTGAGAATAACTTCTGTTTTTATTAGACACACTTGTTTCAATGAATTTGTACCTAACATTCACCATGTTTAAATGGTTTTAGATAAAGTGCATTTTTGCTGTTGTTCTTGATGTTCTCCTACCTAAGCAATTCAAGTTTTCAGAACTAATTTGTCTGACTAGTCAATGTTCTCTCGGCTTAGTGGCAAAATTCCTACCATTGCTCTGTTGTAAAGAATCAGCTTTTCTTTAAGATAAACAGTATCTAGAAGCATGGCCAGGTGCATTCACTGCACTGTAAGAGGGAGACATGGGGGGAGTAGTCGGGAAGCATGTAGGTGGGAAGGGTTTCCTGTTTCCAGGCAACAGCAAGGAGCTACAGACGGAAAGCAACTTGAATATAAATTCATTCAAGAAAGGACATTTTACCATCTTGCCTTCTAAGCAATGGGGACACAGACTTGATTGAAAGAGAGGGTGAGATTGAAGCGTCATTTGTCAGTGGGTAAAGTTATCAGAAACCTATTTTTCATTAGATTTTGTGTGTTTGAAAAATATCACGTACTAGTGGCCAGGTTAGCATTGTAAAATATTTGAAAAACAGCAGCATCTACACTTGCTTCCCTTCCCATTTTCCAGAAATATGGGTTTGTATGTGTGGCTTCATTTTCTTGTCTTTCTGCCTAAAGAGCAGAGGGGCTCTTGGCCCTGAAACAGGCTCCTTCTCTGCCTGACTCCATCTTCAGGAAGGAGAAACACAGCACACTCAGCTCAAAGGGAGGTGCCTCATCCCTTAAGAAGCCCCTCCAGAGGTTCACAGGGAACAGATGAGAGAAGAGTTTTTCCTGCTCCCTGGGCCTAGGGGAGTGTGGTCCTGTCCCCTGCTTGTGACATTTTCCCCATCCTGTCAAATGCAAGAGAAGCACATTTGGAAGACTGCAAGAAGGCAGTTGCAGGAGGGCTACCTGGTTGGGGTGCATTATTCTTGAGGCCTTTGAGATATTGAGTTGATGATTTAAATATTGGCCCACTAAAGATTTTATAAGTGATGTAGTCATTCCTTGGGCCCTGAAGGACCCTCTTGTTTTATACCCCAGCCCTTTCATAATGAGAGGGATTACACATGCTCAGAAGAGTTGCATGTATCAAATGCATGCATTTTCTTTTCTCACTTTCACATTGTGCTTCCTCTAGTTATTGAGGTGAGCTCCTTTTAATACAGGCTTTATTGTTTCATTATACTGCTTATATTTAGGAGTTTTTCTTCAAAATCTATGTCTGAAGAGAAGTCTTGTAAAAGGCAAGTAAGCACCTCTTCGAATCATGCACTGGGATTTATCTTCTGATTAAGTTTGGGAGTGTGCCTGGAACAGTTGGTCATTTCATCTCTCAGTCTGGAGCCTGAGTAACTTGCCCTGAGACTATAGTCAACCCACTAGCTAGTTTTGGGCCACCAAAAGAGCTGCCCAGACACTTAAGCAAACACACAGGGTCCAAGCTTCATATTGGATCTCCTCTGCCATGCATTCGAGGATGAATCACTGCTTGAAGGGTCTAATCTGTCTCCTTATTGTCCTTTCTGGAAGGGTCACATTATTTAAGTGTAACTCCTTAGAGCCTGGCAGGTCTTTTCACACAAATGTTGATGGATGCTTTGCAGTCCCTCCCTTCCCAGCAGATTTCTTTGTGCCTCTTTTTACATGGACACTTAACCCATGTTGAGGGAGCCTCTTTTATTACCAGAAAGGAGAAGTTAAAGGAGTTTAATCCTTATGGTTGAGATAGTTTGTTCTTCCCCAGTTTGCATGCTCGGCTTTTAGTTAGATATCAAGAGGCCTCTCTCTTACTATCTGAGTCTTCATTCTGTCATGTGTGTTCTTAAATGTCCTGTGGGAACATTAAAAAGGTACCTATGATGACTGAATATCTTTAGTTTTACTATCATATTCTATAGAATTTAAAATACAGTTTTAAGAACACAAGTTGGCAAGCTCTGGAGTATTTTTGTTAATTATATAAATTATATATTTATGGCAGTGGATTTTTTTCCTCTACGTAACTTTGGATTGTACTTGAGAAGCTCATTTCAAATCAGCACAGCAGATTTTAAAAAGCCAATAATCTTTTATGTAAAATTTGAGTTACTTATGGCATTATATATGCAGTTAATCGGGTCTAGTTCATTTTAATCGCTTGACATCAGTTATATAGTCCAATTTCAGACATACGAAATTATGAAAGACTAATGTAATAAAAAATAGGTTCTTTATCATGCTTTTGTTCATGAAAAAATAGTTTCACTTACTAGGAGTTTATGTTGGCTATTTGTCTGGTTTTTAATGACCTTGTTTCCTTTGTGTGAGCACTTCGGACAGAATGTGAATCCTAAATCCACAGGTTTTTTTGTTGTGATTTTATTATTATTATTTTCACTGTCCTCCTTCAACATTGTCATTCAGTGTTATTATACAAGCACATTCATGTGATAATGTATACTAACAATTTGTTTTATTTTACTGAAGATTCAAAAGCAGAATTTTCATATGAGATTCAATTAGTAAAGAACATTGTCTTTTGATGTACTTATAGTAAATTTTAGTTTAAAATATTTAAATATTTATCAAAAAACATGACTCATATGTAGGTAAGTTATCAGAGAAAAAAATCCTATGATTTAAAAACTGTTAAGCAGTCTATATATATATATATATATATATATATATATATATATATATAATGTATACTTTTTTGAGATGGAGTTTCACTCTTTTTTGCCCAGGCTGGAGTGCCATGGCACGATCTCGGCTCACTGCACCCTCCACCTCCAAGGTTCAAGTAATTCTCCTGCCTCAGGCTTCCAAGTAGCTGGGAATACAGGCGCATGCCACCACACCTGACTAATTTTGTATTTTTAGTAGAGATGGGGTTTTACCATGTTGGTCAGGTTGTCTTAAACTCCTGACCACAGGTGATCTGCCCACTTCGACTTCTTAAAGTGTTGGGATTACAGGTGTGAGTCACCATGTCCAGCGCAGTCAATATTTTTAATAAGAGATAATAAACTTTATGATTTTAGTTAGTCTTCTGTAATTATGCAAACAAATGTTAAAATATGTAAGACTAAAATCTACCTAATATCTGGTCTGAGGCTAATCTTTAAATCATTATTCATAAATGAATTCTTGAATGAGTTTTGCTTAAAGACAATCTGTATTTAACTAGGAACAAATTTAAACCAAGCTTTTAATTTTTCATAGAAGCTGGTAGTTTTGCCTTAAAATATCTTTGATCATATTCTCACTTTTTAAGCTTCTATAAAATAGTTACACTCATTATTATACATGTATATATATAATTATTATTATTACACACTTGTTGGCAGCATGAGGTGGATGAAAGAGAAATTTAAGACCTTTCTCTGTGTCCTAGGAAGGAAATGGCCTTTTCCCATCTCCTTTGAATCTCTTTTGGTTATGCAGGCAAGTCTCTTTTATGATTCTTAAACTTGGAAATTCCCTTCTGTGATCTTTCATTTGTGTCTTGTTCCTACCAGGTTTGAAGTGAAGAGACTATATTTTATTCTAAGGGCTTAGCAGTACTTTGCATGTACTAGACAGCTAAAAATTGTGGAATTAAGCATAGATTTTTTAAAAAGTAGCTTTCAGAATATAAGTATATACCAAATTATAATTAGTGGTTTGGTAATTGGTCTTCTCTGCTGTGGGCATCAGCTGATTTGTTCAGTTTTTATACACTGCTCCCTACTCAGTCTTTAGTGTCCTTGACTTGGCTGTTTCTTTTACTTTGCAAACAGGAACTTAAGAGAAGAATTTGAGTTATACATGAAGAATTTATCAGCAGCAGGGCAGAATTTATAGAATGTGTTAAATCTTGTTCTTAATCATGTACTATGTTCCCTAGGGAATAGTTGTCTGATATTTTTAGAAAAGAATCATGTTATTATCATTAGCATTAGAATGCTTCTTTTAAATTAGAATCTAGATTACCTTTATCAATTTGTACACAGTATCACTACATCTGTAGTGGCATATTTGTAAAATATTTACTTTAGTATAATATGTATATATATGAGCCAAATTATTTTTAGAAAGATTCTTTAATTTTTTATTTTTAATTTTTTCACCCAAAGCTTTAGGCAGAAGCAGTTATTTTCTTAGCTTGAATTTTTGCCAAACTTTGTGTTTAAGAAAATATTTACATTTATCTGGTAGAAGTATTGTTAAAGTACTTTCTATAGGTAGCAAATATTGAACAAAATCATATTATATTTTTTGAAAATATTTGGAAAAAAATCATGCTGTTTTTACCTTAAACATTTTTAGCACACATATGGCATATGTGGAAGGCTTTTTTTTTTAAACATGTTTAAGTCTCAGTGGATTGAGTTTTATCCCAGTATCCATACAATATTTACAAAACTAATACTTTCTAGTAACTGATTTTTTGACAAAAAGATGGAAGTTACAGCTTTATGGTTGAATGATTGTCCTAGTTTGTTAGTTGTCATCTTTAAAAACCAATAGCCACCCAAAGCCAAACTATTAATACTAATTTTAAGACAGCTTGCAGGTATAAATTTCAACAAAGGAGGGTACATTCTCCTGGTTTTTATAGTTTGCTTGTTCGTTTTTAATTATGAGTGGAGAACAGTTCTTTACTTATTGTTATGTTAGTATTATCTTACCTTAAAGCTGTTGGCAATATAAGTAAAGTATTACTTCCTGTGTTAATGTTGTTTTAATGGGAATATAATATAGTGGTAAGTTAGCATGCTTATGAGTTTAAGTTCCAGAACATTTAGTTTAAATATTTTTAACTTAACGGTTAGATTTAAACTTTTCAGTAATGATCTGTTTTTCTGCTTTGCTAAATAGAATTTAACAAACATGATTTTACTGTTTTTTGATGACTCAAAATCATTTTTGTTACTGTTAGGACTGATAGAAAGGTGTAGGTATGGGCTGTGCCGTATCTTACGCTCTTCTATAAATGCTCTATAATGCTGTTCTTTAGAGAATGACCTGTGCTTTAATACTTTTTTATATTCTCTTTTTCACCTTATGAGAATCTTCTCAAGGCTGTTAGCAGCCTCGTTACATGATTTGCTACCAGATAATAAAGCAACTATGGAGTATTGCAACTATCATCAAAATAAAAATCAACATATGAAGTTTAAAGGACTGCTTTAAGTATATGGATTTGTCAAATAACAGTAAAAACAAGTTTTGGCTGTACAGAGGACCTTCAGTGTTTTTTTTTAAGGCTTATACTGTTTTGTATTTTGAATAGTTAAGAGTTTCAGAGTGAGCTTTCTGATTAACTCTTAAACTTTCAGAAGGGTTAGAAAGGACCTTGCAGATCAGCTGCTCAACTGCTTATGTTATAAGTGAGGAAACAGAACATGAATGATTTGCCTGTTTATTACCAACAGCACAAGATAATAGATTTTAAAGTAATTGATGCTTTATTTATCATTTTAAGAACAAACTGAGTGACTGAGTAGTTTTTTTTTTGCATCTAATTTTTTATTGATATGTTATAGTTGTACATACTTTGGAGGTGCATGTGATATTTTGATACATGCATACAATGTGTAATGATCAAATTGGGGTAATTGGAATATTTATCACCTTGAACATTTATCTTTTCTTTTCCTCTAACCATTTTGAACTATGTAATAAATTATTAACTGTAATTTCCCTGCTATATTATCAAGTACTAGAAAGTATTCTTCTATCTAACTATTTCTGTCCTCGTTAACCAACTTCAATACTTAAATGTTTATTTCGCTGTGTTTAGGGCTTTCTTCATGATAGCCTGGTTTCTAATGAGCCTGAGCATATTGATGGTACTGCAAAATAGTCTTCAGTTTTAATTTCTGGAACTATTTTTTATGGGATTATTTTGTTTAAAAGCAAAAAATGCCGGTTATTTTAGTCTTCAGGATAAATTATACTTTAAATGTAGTGTTTCTAATATTATTAGTTCTTCTGAACTTAATTCAACTAACTTTGCAGTTGGCTTGTTTTTAACATCTGAGTCAAATGGAAACAATACTATTTTTGATTTAGTTTTGTACACATTTTAGAATTAAAATTAGTAGTTGTCAATTTAGTTTGTGAAACTTGTTCATTCAAATCTTCATATCTGGAAAACTATATGGTAGGCACCAGGGATTATAGCCCCTAACCTTACAGTGTAATGGTGGTAATCTATATCAAATAATTAATAATGCAGTTATTTTAATTCAAATTGTCATAAATGTTTAACAGCAGAAAAATGGAATATACCAAGAGGACTGGATGATGGGTGCAGAATGGACCAAAACTGTGTGGATAGGGAAGGCTTCTTTAAAAAGTGATGTTGCAGTTGAAATCTTAACAATTACTGGCCTTTGAGAAACAAAAATGCAGGTGAGAGTATACGAACAAGGCTTGGCGATCCGGTGGAGTGGCATGAACCGTACTGGGGCTGAGAACTGGCCATGGAAACGGGAGGGGGGAAACCAGGAGAATGTCCTGTCAGTAATCCACGCGGAGGAAGCAATAAGGTGAGGAGGTAACCTACCACTGCCTTTAGCAATGTATAGGCCATTGCTGGTGATGTGGAGAGCCATTCTAAAGGAATGGAGAAGGGTCAGAGCCATCTAACAGTGGGTTGAGGAGAGAGAAGGAGGAAAAAGTTGATAGTTGCCATTAACAAATATTTTGAAAAGTTTTACTTGGAAACAGAAGAGAGATAGGATAATGGGGATGAAATTGATAATAGTCTGGTTATTTATGCTAAAATAAATAAGATGTGTCTTCATATTTAGTAGAAAAAAATAACTTTGGAAGCTAATGAAGGCTTAGCTTCTTAAACAGTCTATACTATATAGGAAAGCAAGTACAATTAGAGTCTTTAAATTGTTCAATTTTCTGTAATTCTAATGCTCCTAAGAAGCCCTTCCTCCATGCTGCTATTATAGGGCTCTTACCTAACTCAGTGTACCAAAAATACTATTCTATTTCTTTATCTGTGGTTCTTTATTTTTTTAGAAAATGTTTTATCAAAATTTATCATTTCTAATGATTCTAAATTGACATAAACTGCTTGAAAATATAACTATTTCCAGAATAGGAAACTTGTGATATATATGACTCTGGAGAACTAAAGTAAAAATTAAATTAAAAAGTGAACTTATTTTAATTATGTTATTAAAACACAGGAGGATGTAAGAAAATAAGATATTTGGTTATATTTATTTCACACAAAAAAAGTCAGTGACCCATAAACTAAGAAGTTTCCTAAACTTCAGATTTCACTTGGCTATTACTCTTGGTTAGGGTCATATTATAATTTTTGGATATTTTTGTGAAAGAACAATAACAAATTGAGTTTTAAATATGTTTTCTGATGTTCTTTCATGTAACTATATTGTTAAATTTTTTTCATTTAATGTTTAATGTTCTCATTTTAAGAGAATGCAATGCAAAATCTGAAGTTAATAAACACATAGATGATGATTATTTGGCTAAGATAATTTACTCAAATCATTCTCTTAACAGTAATCTGATAGTCTAAAGAGGTTATTTATATATTATTAACTAACTTGTCTACCAGGGAACTGTGGCTGATGGCAGATAAATTAAAATTAAGAAATTTAAGACTTTTGACTATTAATCAAGAATGAACTTGTATGCAGTTTGTTGTACATATGTGTTCTTGTACTACAAATATATAGTCATTTCTTGTGAGATATTCTTAACTGTGTTTTTTAGATCTGGATTTCTGAAACTTGAGTCAAGTAATAGACATACTCAGGGGTCACCTAGTTCTTAATGTGAATTAAAAAAAGATTTAATGTTTTATTTAGATGATAAATATAAAAGAAATAATGAATGTCTTCTTGGTGGCCTGATTAATTTGATTATAACTAAACATTGCTATTAGATTCTCATCACAAAGTTTGCATTTGTGTTTATGAGGCCATAAAAGATAAACCTAAAATGAGTGCTTAACTGTTAAGTCTGTTTTCCTTATGCTGGTTCACAGAGTTGTCTGTGGATTTACTTTTGTTATCAAGGCTAAGCAAGTTTGAGAAATAGTATCCTTCATAATGGTCTGTGATTATTGTGATGTTGTAAGCAGGTGTTTCCACACTTGTTTTTTTGAGACGGAGTTTCGCTCTTGTTGTACAGGCTGGAGTGCAGTAGCACGATCTAGGCTCACTGCAACCTGATTGAACCTCCAGGGTTCAAGCAATTCTCCTGCCACAGCCTCTCAAGTAGCTGGGACTACAGGCGCATGCAACCAGCTAATTTTTGTATTTTTAGTAGAGACGGGGGTTCACTATGTTGCCCAGGCTGGCATGAGCCACTGCACCCAGCTGATTCCACACTTTTGAGAGTTTTGCCATCTTATCTTGCTTTATTTAAAAACATATTCTGGGCTGGGCGCAGTGGCTCACGCCTGTAATCCCGGCACTTTGGAAGGCCGAGGCGGGCAAATCACAAGGTCAAGAGATCGAGACCATCCTGGCCAATATGGTGAAACCCTGTCTTTACTAAAAAATACAAAAATTAGCTGGGCATGGTCGTGCGCCTGTAGTCCCAGCTACTCGGGAGGCTGAGGCAGGAGAATTGCTTGAACTCGGGAGGCAGAGGTTGCAGTGAGCTGAGATCGTGCCACTGCACTCCAGCCTAGTGCCTGGTGACAGAGTGAAACTGTCTCAAAAAAAAAAAATACACACACACACACACACGCGCGCACACACACACACGTATATGTCTGGCCAGGTGCGGTGGTTCATGCCTGTAATCCCAACACTTTGGGAGGCTGAGGCGGGTGGATCACTTGAGGTCAGGGGTTCAAGATCAGCCTGGTCAACATGGTGAAAACACTGTTTCTAAAAAAATAATTAAAAATATATTCTACCACTTCTTATGAATGTTTTAAAACATTCAACCAATATTTTAAAAGAATGTTTCTACTAAAAATACAAAAAATTAGCCGGCTGTGGTGGTTCATGCCAGCAATCCCAGCTACTTGGGTGGCTGAGGCAGGAGAATCACTTGAGCCTGGGAGGCGGAGGCTGCAGTGAGCCCAGATCACACCACTGCACTCCAGGTTGGTCCACAGAGTGAGACCCTGTCTCAAGAAGAAAGGGGAAAAAAAAGAGAGAGAGAGATTACCTTTGGTAAGCTTTTGAGAATTTAGTCACATATTGGAATGATTTGGATCTTCTTGTAATTTTAGATAATCTAATCTAAAAATTGCTGTTCTCACAATTCCCAAAGAATTAGTTGGGAATATGTTACAAAGTTTTTCCATTTGCTGGCTATTGTTAGTTATTAAATTTTGGGTTCCTGTCCTAAAGCAGATTCTGTGTGTGGCAGATGCTTTGAGGAGCCAAGCAGGAAGCATAAATATGTGAATGGGAACTTGAGTTAGACCATAGCAAATAGTCAGGTTCATGACTTAACGGGAGAGGTGTGCCTCACCTGAAGTCATTCAAATTCATTTTCACCTTCACTGGGCAGGCCAGACCCACACTGATTTGCAGGCTCAAGGCTCTTGTAGGAGTTAACAATCTAGTTGGGGGAAGCCAGACTTACAGATGAAATGGTTTTCTTACAGTCCACCCATTTATCCATTTATCCATGCATCCTCTCATTTATACATGCATCAATTTACTCATCACTGAAGTACCTATTATGTGCCAAGCTTTAGACATAAGATGGAATCCCTACCTTTAGTAATTCACAGTTTTACAGCAAGAAAGCCAGCCAAAAAATGGTACAGGAATTACAGTTTTTAACAATATGTATTGTGGACCAGAATTATCTTTGGTTTTTTTCACCTGTTTATTTTCTGTTCTTATGAAGGTAGAAGCCATTTTTGCTTTATTGTTCTCTTTTCTATCCCAATGCCTAGAGTGGTATCTAATACATAGTATGTTTTAAATGAGTAATTATTAAATGATTTGAATGAATGAAGGTTCTGCTTGGTCAGCTAAGGCTTTAGAGAGGGGAGGCATATAAACTAGGTCTTCGACGATCATTAGGCCTTGAGGAGGTAGAGAAAGGAAGAAGTGACTGACACTTTGAGGGCTGTGTGAACAACATGGTCACAAAGTGGGGGCCTGGAGCAGGGGGTGGGGAATGGAGTGTTGTGGGTAGGAGGATCAGTAAGGAAGCCAACCTGGATTGAGTAGCCATTTCATGCTGGAGACAAGCCAGGAGCTAGTGTGTTGGAATGAGATGTAGGTCTAAGGATGAGAGGGGAGTGGCACACATTGCACTCACAAAATCAATTTGGTTGCTAGCATGAGTTCTGGAATCACATATGTTGGATTCAGATCCTAGTTTGCCACCTATAAACTGGGTAACTTTGTTTAAGCTGCTTAACTCCTGTGTGCCTAAGTTTCCCATTTCCAGTTAAAAATATATATAATTCGGCCATTAAGATTCTGTTAATTGATGTTTTTAGTAGCATGGGGAAATGCTTATGCTGTTTTTCCTAAAACTAAAATAAGTGAATACAAAAGAATGGGGTAAAAATTGAACATACAGCATGATTTAAAGACAATGTGCCTCTTTATTGTTGCCAGGGTCATAAAAAAAAAAAGACCAGGAATCAGGAATATCAATAGTGAGGTGATTACAGGCAATCTTTATTTTAATTTACAAATTACGTATTTAGTCTACTAATCAACATGCATGAATATAAGAAATTAAATCTCCCAAGTTAGGTAAGAAATAGCATAAATGATGTCTGCAAAGACAATCTGTGTTGTCAAAATTAAGGAGGATAGGTTGCACTCACTTACTTAGATTTCTGCCATTTAACCTGCTCCATGAACCTTCCATTTGACCTTTCTCACGTATCACACTAGATTCTTTGGGTATCATTTTATGCTGTTCTCCTATTTTTTAATGTGAACTTGACTTTAGAGGAGGAAAAATTAAGGAAACATTTAATTGTATTACTTGAGCTTGTTAATTACACTATGTGAGTAAATATCTTCTGAACATCTACTATTTGCCCATCATCTTCTTGAGTTCTTAGGAAGGTAGATAAATAAGCATATTTGGTTCTTTACCCTCCAAAAGTTCATAAAATAACTGAGAAAAACAAAGCTATTAGAAGAAAATTATTAACGGACAGTTAAAGTAGTTTAATCCTAATTCTGAACTCATTTTCTGTCTCCTGATCCAGTAGTCTTTCACTTGCTTCCAGATTGCCTTTCTGATCATATCATTTGGTCCTCCAGATGGTTACTTGAAAATAAAAATACAGCAGAGAAATGACCACTGCTTTCAACTCAGCAGCACTGGTTTAAGTGATCAAATGATTATAGTTGGCACTGTGTGAAGAAGTTCCACCAAAGGAAGCATGAAAGCCCAAGTCTTGACTTGGATTTTGAGCAGTGCCACAGAGTTCTTTTTCAGTTTCTGAAGTGGAATCAGACTCTTCATTGTCTCTGGGAAGATACCAAAGAGGGCAGTTGAACCTCACTATTACTCAAGTACAGAAATAACTCAATTTCTCTGTGCCTGTTTTTAGTATTTTGGCCCTCTTAATCACAGAAAAGTTACACAGATGTATTTAGAGAAAGAGCAAGATCTAGCAAAACAAAATTTGTTTTAAAATGTGATTTTCACAGTTGACTAGAGATTTCATGCTCTACGAATTTTGATTAGTTTTTTATGCCTTCATTGCTTTCTATCATTTGGGGATCTAATATGGTACTTTCATCCTTTTAATAGGTCTTAATTATTTCATTTTTTACCCCAAGAATATGTGGCATTACATGTATAACATAGTTTTACAGTTTCAAATATGAAGTATTTCCCTTAAACTTCTATAAACATATCTGAAAATATTTTTATAAATAATCATTTTATGGGACGTTTGTCAGTAGGGTTGTACCAGCTTTAAGTATAAAGATTTTATAAAATAATTACCTGTGTTTATTTTTTAATATGGTTAAGCAGAAAGTTATATGTACTTATGTATATATGCATCTATTTTTTATTGATATGTAGTAATTATACATATTTATGGGATATATATGATACTTTGTTACATGCATACAGTGTGTAATGATCAAATCAGCATAGTTGGGATATCACCCCATACATTGTCATTTCCTTGTGTAAAGAACATTGCAAATCTTCTATGAATTTTGAAATTCACAGTAAACAGTTGATAAGTATAGTCACCCTGCTGTGCTTTCGAACCCTAGAATGCATTCCTTCTAAACTGTATTTTTGTACCCATGAACCAACCTCTCTTCCACCTGCCTACCCTTCTCAGTCTCTGGTATCCACTGTTCTACTCTCTACCTCCATAAGATCCTTGTTAGTTCCCATGTGTGAGTGAGAACTACACACATCTATCTTACATCAGTTTTCTGAGTCTCCACTTCTCTTATTTTACCCTTCCCTCTCTTATTTCCTAAATTACTTTAAAGTTTAAGCACCATCAGAGCACCTCCTACCTACCCAAATCAGTCCCATTTCTTTCAGTGAGTTGGGCTGCTTATCCCTCTATCTTACATCTTGGAGCTTATTTACTCATAATTTACTCCATTTTCAACAGCTGCAGCTGTGGGCCTGTGCCCAAGCACTTGGGTTGGGGACAGATAGTAGGAAGTAAGCTGCTTTGGAGTATGGAGTCGGGGGTTCCACTCAACAGTGGCAGCACATGTTGCAGGTAGTCCCAATGGAAGTCAGCTTGTCTGCCCCGGTATTGCCGGACACTTAGTTACTGACCTGTCACGACCTTGCTTCCCTAACACAACTGGAAATAACTCCAGCTTCCAGGCATTACCCACCCTTGCAATTTGGCCAATTTCCTAAAGGTTAATGCCATTCTGGATAGAATTTTTTCCCCTAGTCTTAAGTACAGAATAACAGATTAAGTATAGAAACACATCATTCCTTTTCAAGGTTAATCTCTCATTGGTGATTTCAGTTCTAAAGGAAAGCTTTTTAAGGAATTTTTTTTTTTAACTGTAACTCTCATCTAAAGAAAAAAGCAAACTTAGATAGTTTTCCAGTAAGCTCATTAACATTCTTCATTTTTCTCAGACAGTGAAGAAAGTTACAAAACTTACCAAAGAGTAGAATGGGTCAAAACCATGGTTGGAGAATTCAGGGGAGCAGTGTAAGTTCAATAAAGGAAGCTTATAAAGACTTGGCTTAAGATCTGTAAACAGTCAGTAAACTGCAAAAAGGAGGTAGAAAGGAAAGAGGGAGATATTTTATGTTGTATTATTTTATTTTTTTTTTGAGACATGTCTGAGTCTGTGACACAGGCTGGAGTACAGTAATGCCATTAGGGCTCACTGTAGCCTTGACCTCCCTGGCTCAAGTAATTCTCCCATCTCACCCTTCCGAGTAGCTGGGACCACAGGCATGCACAACTATGTCTGGCTAATTTTTGTATTTTTTGTACAGATGGAGTCTTGCTTTGTTGCCCAGGCAGGTCTTGAACTCCTGGGCTTAAGCAGTCTTCCCACCTTGGCCTCCCAAGTGCTGATATTATAGGCATGAGCTGCCTGGCTGGTGAATATTACATTTTATTAAACACTTTTAAAAGGAGGGTCCAAACCGCACCCTGAAATGTTTTCTTGAGGCAGAGTATTATAGATGATTGAAATGTTTTTAGTACAATTTCATGGAAGTAAAGTGAAAATATTTGAAAGTATGTGGAGAAGAGATTCTGAAACTTGCCAGTGTCTTTATGCTGGTTAGACTTTGTATCATTATGGTGCAAGAAATATTATTTTTGAATACTTTTGGCATTGTATATATAAATTAATTTGTAGTTAGCTATGACTGTGGCTTCGTATTAGAGATTAACCTCATCAAGAAGTTAATAGTCTCACAGTTTAATTTGACTTTCATATTCAAGAAAACTTGTAAGTTTGTTTGCAAAATGTATTACTTACTGTTCCTAAATTTTTCTTACTGTTCCTAAATTTTTCTTACTGTTTTGGGTTAAAAATGGTGTATTCAACAGCCAGGTGTAGTGGTCTGTACCTGTGGTTCCAGCTACTTAGGTGGGAGGATTGACACTTGAGCCTGGGGTGTGAAGGTTGCAGTGAGCTAAGATTGCACCAGTGCACTACAGTCTAGGTGATAAAGCAAGACCCTATCTTACCCAGAGGAAAGTATTTTATTTATTTATTTATTTTTTTAGAGGTGGGGTGGTCTGGCTGGTCTCAAACTCTTGACCTGAGGTGATCCTCCCACCTTGGCCTCCCAAAGTGCTGGGATTACAGGCATGAGCCACCACGCCTGGCCTGAAAAAGAAGTCATTAAAAAAATTAAATAAAAATAAAATAATAAAATAAATAAATAAAGATGTATTAAGATGACTGTATATTCTTTGTGAGAGTACTGATTTAAAAAATCTTATAAAGCTGATTTTTAATATAGCAGCCTTAGTATTGAACAGAATGCTCAATATTAAATGTCTATTGGAGTTCAATAATACAAGGAAATTTTAGGGAAATGTGAAACATTTAAAAATAGATCTTTACATAGAACCTAAAGTTTAAATTTATAAAGTGTATTTATTTATTGATATTCCTGTGTTTACCAGTATATATGCGCTCAGGTTTTATTGCTAAAAGGGGCATGTGGAATTTTTAGAAATGCCAAGGTAACTTTTTCAAATAAGTATGTTTAGATTGATCAAAATAGTAATCGAATTTGGGAAGTTTCAAGAATATTATAATAAGTTATCATTGTTCCTGAGCCTCCCACCTCCACACACATCTTGAGGGCCAAGAATTTCTGTTAAGTTGTACAGCTTATCTTATGGGAGAGTCGTTTTTTAGATCAAGGTCAAATGCTTGTTTAGCTCTGTTTTTCAAGGTCCCTATACAGAAATAAAGAAGTATGATTTTTTTTTTAAGGTTTAAAAAATTGTCTCTAAGTATATATAATTTTAACTTTACACTTATAAACAGCTAATTATCTGATCTTAAAGTCTTACTGGTGTTTTGCTAAATCTCTTAACACCCTCATTGGGAGTTCAAGGATTGTCTACATTTGACCTGTGGCAGTTCTAATAGCAGCAGTCAATTAATCAACCAATATAAAAGTGTTTATCTGACACTGACCTTGTGCTAGGCACTTCGCTAGATATTATGGGATAAACAAAGCCCTTTGAGCTAGTTAATAAATTTTGAGTGATCATGACCCTAAGGCTTATCTTTTGTTTGAAAACTGAATACTGGCTGTTTGTTCACCAGAATGGATACTGAAACATCAACCCAAGGGAGGCTTCCTTTTTATTTTCCCAACAAGGGCCATGCCAGAGTAATCACTAATCCACTAAATCCTAATCAATTTTGGTGATCTAAGATTATTACTGTCTAAGAAGACAGGCTTCTAGAGTAAGTTCAGTGGCAATGGAAACCTTGAAGAATTCAGAAAACAGACTTGAAAACTTTCAAATAGTCTTTCTTCCAACATTTATTGAGTGCAGCACAGCATGCTAGGTGCCAGGGTTGTAAAGATGAACAAGACATGGGTCTTCTATGGGATCATAGAGGGTAATGGGGAAACCAGATCTATAGTCACAGATGGGATTCATCTGCTCTCTAAGTGGCATATGCAGAGTGTTTGGGAGTATATAGGATGCAACCTAATTCTGCCCAAGGGAAATGGGCAAACTGTGAGTTCCCTCAGTCCCTGTAAGTGGGGCGGCAGGGGGCGGGGGCAGAAAACAACAAAAAACAGACTTTTAGACAGAAGCTGTAGAGGAAAATAATGTGGATTAAAAGCCTAAAACACAATTATTCAGAGGAACCTAGAAATAACATTGCATGCACATATGATTTAAGATTTGCTAAAGAAATAGAATTGCAGTTCAGTAGTTGAGAGGGAGGTTTTGCTAGGCTCTGTTATTTTCAGAGGCAAATGCTTTTCATTGTGCCTATATCAGGTCATCAATGAGGGGTGATTAAAATGGACACATTTTTCTCTCAGTGTCAGATAGCAGTTATTTAGTAGACAAGGATTATAACTCAAGTTATATCTTCAGGCCAGGTATTTGCTATTTTTCTTTTTAGTATTCTTTTAGACATCTGATAAATTTTTTTATACATAAGTTCGTATTTCTTGAGCTGTTTCACTTTCTTCCCCTTTTCTAGTAGCTGATATTTTTTCCTGTTCACAGTTGCAGGCCTCCATTTAGTTTGTCCATACTGCTGCATGTTATTCTCTTCCAGGGACCAGCTTCCTTGGTGACTTCTTCCCTGAAGCCCTTACTCCTGTCAGTCTCACTTAGTCAAGTTCTCATCTCTTTATGTCTCATCACCACTGGGGTGCTTCATAGACCTAGCCCCTAGCCTAACTATAGATAAGGTTGGTGATGGCAGCAGAGATGACGATGATGGTGGTGGGGGGAATAAAGGCAGTGCTATAATTATATCATTTCCAGAGAGGCTGTCTTTCTGACTACAAGCCCTAGAGTCAGGCTGCTTAGCTTCAATGCCAGCTCTTTCATTTCTTGTTTCTGTGACCCTAGGCAAATTATCTTACCTCTCCTGGATGAGGTCTTTCCTCATCAGTGAAACAGGAACGAAAATAATAGTATTTACCACATCATAGGATTGTCGGAAGATTTAAATGAATTAAGAACTGTCATATAACTTAAAAAACATTATTTTCTTATTTTTAAATTTTTACCACTACTCCTTGCCTGAGGAAAAAAAAACAGTATTTGGTAATCTGAAATTGATAATTGGCATGTGCTAAGGATATTGTCATTTTTCATCCCTTGAAGATGTTGTTACTACCCTTTACAGGTGAGGAAATTGAGGCTTAGAAAAGTTAAATAACTTGCTCACAGTTATGTCATCTGGATTCAAACTCACATCTGTGTGACTTCAGAATGTCTGCTCTTTAAAACATGATGCCCTATGGGAATCACAGAACAGAGCAGGAATGCTGCTGCCATTCAGTGTGGCAGAGTCTGTGTTTATCCTAACAGAGCTGCTTCAGTGGGGCAAGCATGTTTACTAGGGAACTAGGCTGGACCATCCATCTGGAGGCCTGAGTTCCAGTTTTGGCTTTCATCTGCTGCCTTTGTGATCCTGAGCAAGTCACTTAAATACATACAGGGTTCAGATTCATATCAGTAACTTGGGAATAATAGAGTTTCATAGAGGATCAAGTGAGAATATAATAATAGTAACCTTATAATAATTTATGGAAGAGAATAAGGGGCCTAGCTTTCCATATAGGCATTTTAAAAAACAGAATACGTCCCTCTGATGTTATTTGAATTTTATTTGCTACTTCTTGAAAGTGAAAGTTTTATTTCATGCTTCTGGGATTTAACCTAAGGTTTCAGATAGGGTGAACCAAGAACTTGGAAACTGAAGCTTTGGACTATCAAACACATTAATAAGCAAACTGAATTTAGTGCACAAATAACTAATAAAAATATAATAACACAGACTTGTGTGAGTGGTTTGGAGGGGGATGGATTTGACACTAAAATGAATGAGGATCGGCTGGATGCAGTGGCTCAAGCCTATAATCCCAGCATTTTGGGAAGCCGAGGCAGACAGATAATGAAGTCAAGAGATCCTGGCCAACATGGCGAAACCCTGTCTCTACTAAAAATACAAAAATTAGCCTGGGCATGGTGGCATGCGCCTGTAGTCTCCGCTGTTCAGGAGGCTAAGGCAGGAGAAACGCTTGAACCTGAGAGGCAGAGGTTGCAGAGAGCTGAGATTGCACCACTGTACTCCAGCCTGGCGGCAGAGCGAGACTCCGTCTCAAAAAAAAAAAAAGAGTGAGGATCACATCAAAAACATATTAGGCCTCTCCTTTCTGTGACTCTTGTGTTATGTCAGAACAGTCTGAGGTTTTGTATGGAAGATATAGTTAAATTGTCCGATATCTTACTTAGCAATTACTGTCAGTGATCCAGAATGCATATGACCTCTAACAATAATGTAAAACTTACTTTTGAACAACACAGGGGTTAACATGCTGACCCTTGCACAGTCAAAAATTGGTGTATAACTTTTGACTCTGCCAAAACTTAAATACCCTACTGTTGACTAGAAGCCTTACTAGCAACATAAATAGTTGGTTAACATATAATTAGACTACTATCTACATACGTTTTATGCTTCATGACATACCTAATTTGTCTTAATTTTTTTGATATTTCTAGGCTTTGCAGTTTGTCTTTGAGTTTTCACAAATAGTCATAAATCTCCAAATAGTTTTCCAGTATATATTTTTTAAAAGAATCTGTGCACAAGTGGGATCACGTATTTAGACCTAGGTTGTTTAAGGGTCAACTGTATTTTGTAGACAAACTCATCTCTTACATAACCTATTTTTATTAGAATTAAACAGATCTAATTAACTTTTTGGCTGATTTCCATGCCTACTGCAGTTAAAATGCAGGGGTTGGGGCAGGAAGTGGGGTAGGGACTTCATGTAGTCATTCAGTGTTGAGAAGTTATAGGAAGAGCCTGACCAAAATGGGTAAAAAAATTCAGAACATAGTAAGTTTTCTTGGTATGGAATCTTTAAATAAAAAGTGTATTCGCATCTGTGCCCTCATGTCAGTTTTGTGAGATAATTTAAGAAAGTAATGGTACTAACAATTTTTTATGGGGAAGAAAGTTGGGACCCAGAGGGCTTCAGTGCCTCTCTCAGGGGCTGGCAGCTTATGTGAGATAGGCTAAGCCAGGAATCGAACCCAGCTCATGAGATTCCACACCTTGCAGTTTCCGGGCAGAGATGTAGAGAACGAGGCCAGAGGCGCCTTTTGGGTCTTGCAGGCATTATGTTTGAGTGCTCAGTGGGATTAATGTTACTGGTAATTGCCTGGGAAACACTAATAAAGGTTAAATCATGTTGATGTGGTCCATTTAAGAAGATGGGAAAGAGTTCCCCATTTTGGCAACATTTTCATCTCAAACAATTTAAAATTAGAAAACAAAACTGGTATTTAGTGAATATAACCACAAATATCTGGAACACTTTGTTGATCAAAGTGGCTCATTTCCTGAGGGTCTAAATTGCTGTTTTCTTTGGTTTGTTAGTTTTTTCACTCTGTAGTGACACTTGAAAAGTGTTTTGTGTTTTGGAATAGAGGAAGTAAACCAGCATAGTGCCTTTTAAACTTTTTTCCTCCAGTAAAAGTATTTTGAAACTATGGATTTCTTTATTGACATTTGAAATTTTTCATCATAAGTCTAAATCATTTGCTAATGGTATATTTGCCATTTTATTGTAAATATTGGCATTTCTTAATAAAATTGCTATATTGTTAAGTATATTTGTCTTAAACAAAACCTATAACTTTATGATACTTTCCGTTATCCATGTATGAGCTACTCTGTCTGAAATTTTTGTGTTAATTTGTTTTCTTAAAACTTTTACTACATTTTATCTTTCTGCAGTGTTATGTTTAAAATCTATTATTGATTACCCTATCATATTTCCAGATAAAAAAGTTACTCTTCTGTGACCATATGGCTCCCGTGATTTTTTAAAAAGGTATTATTAGAGTGATGATTAGAACACAGTAGGTCAAAATACACATGTAAATTGCAAATATTTGAAAAACATTAGAGATAAAAATACAGTTTTACTAGAAATTTATCTGTCTGTTTATCATTGATGGTTTTCTTCTACTTAGTTCATAATTAGTAGATGAATATTATTGGGGAAAGAGTTCAGCATATTTTTCATTCTTTTTTAATATATACACTGAAATTTTGTTTACATAAGTAAGTTGAAGAGAACGAGAGTGTTTATATAGCAGTGTTACTCATTTCTTTGAACAGTGATTTATCATTTAAAATTATTTTTAATGATTTATCAGCTGACAACTCAATTAGGTCCTTCTCCAGTTTTATTCTAAACAAAGAATTGGCAAAGCCACCTGAGTTCTAAAAGAAGAGTGATTAATTAGCGTCATTCACTTTTTCACCAACAGTATTTCTAACTGTCCCCTTGTATCCTGCCCAGAGGTGTTTTTTGTTTTTCGTTTGGTTTTTCCTTTTTTTTGGTCCCCTACCCCAAGCAATGCCCCACAGTGACAGACTGATGATGGGTGAGCTTGATTTTGTAAAATGAGAGAATGAGGGGTTTGGGAAAGGGAAGGTATGATAGGATAATCTCCCCTGGAGCATTCTCAGACAGATCAGTTTAAGGAGAGCATACTTGGAAAAGTTGATATGGAAATTGATTTACTACCTGTGTTCCTGCAAACCCTTTGGAAAACCATGTAATTCCAGAAGTTTGCTTATCCAGTTTGGAGACTTTTGTGCTAGTCATTGGTATATTTTGTCATCTTAATTTTTCAATAAGAATTTCTAGGGTGTGTGCGTGTACGTGTCCCTTAAACTTAGAACACTGCTGACCAGGGTAAATTGTTTGTGTTGTCTAGGGTAATGTCTTAGGTCTTAGGTCTTAATTGCTTCTATGCATCTGTTTATAAATTGTCTTTTCCTGAGCGTCTTTGCGATCCTAATTCTTTATAAGTTTTCCAGATCAGGATTAACACCTGAACTGCTTGTAACTTATCCCCCTTTATATCTTGTGCTAGTCTTACTCACATTGATTAGGACTTCCGCAAAGCATATCTAAAATAGCTTAATATCGGGAACTACTTGCAATTTTGAGTAAACAGCAAACAGTTGGCCACAGTAAGATTACTTTCTGCCTCCTGGCTATTTTGGGTGTCAGTTTATAAGATTACAATAGTACAAGAGACCACAGATAGAATTTATATTAACTCTTCAGTTTTACAGAAAATGAAACTAGAGAGGTCAAGCCAATTGTCTGAAGTCACATAGGTGGTAGGAAAAAAGTAGAACCTAATGTCCCTTAACTCCCAGTATTACAACCTTTGCTACATCATGCCTTCTGCTGCCTTTTGCTTAACTGCATTCCTCACCTCAATCCTATTTAATACTATTTCTCCTGAGGACTGATTAGCTTTTGGTGATTCAGCATTATTTTTTAAATAGAAAGGCATTTACTTTCTCATTGAAGACTTTCTCAAAACAAAAATACTCCTTACCCCCTGGCAGATTATTTTTGCCCCACAATAGGATGCAGCTAGGTAAGCCTGGGCCCTCTGGCCCCAGGGCAGTGGCCCTGGGGGAGGAAGGGGATATTAAAAGGTCAGAGTAGAGGTGGATTGGCAGAGCGGGGGCTGGTGGGAGTGGGAAGCTTACATCATTTCCCTGCAACTGGGCTCTGGCGGGGCTGTAAGGCCTTACTTTCCCCTCTGTAACAGTTTACCAGATTGACAGAGATTCATGAAAGAAAGGAAAGGTATCACAGGATGGATGCCCATCGTGTTTATAAATCTGTGCTCTTGGATGAAACTGTCAATAAGTAACTAGAAGCAGCCAGGACTGTCTGTGCTTCGCTTTCTCCCCCCAGCTCAGTTCCTTTCTGCTCCGCCCCATCCCTGCTCTCTGCTGCTCAGATCAGCTTCCTGCTTCTCATGAAAGCTGTTCCCCTATAAAGCTGGTGTGCTTTCACTGAAAGAATTATATTCATAAGTCTGAGGCTGGTTTTGTGGAAGTATTGTTGGTTTGGTTTCTTTGGGAGATGAAGGAGGAGGAAAGAATTTAAAAAAAAAGAAAGGGGCAGGCTGAAAGAGCAAAATCATCCAGAATTTTGTTGTCACATCGTGCCGGTGTTATAACCAGCTCTGTAGACTGCCGCACTGAAAACATTTCTGTGAGAGGTATGTGCTTGAAAAATGGAAAGGTGACTGTTGGCTGTGGAGCAAACTGCCCGTCCAGCAGCTGCTCAGATGGCTGTGAGGTCGTAATTCTGTCTAGTGTTTTGATATGGAAAGGGCAATCCTTACTTGAAACGTAGTACAGTTAACCAGCTTAATGGTAAAAAAGGTTAAATATGTGCTTCGTCCCCACATGAGGACTCCTGAAATGCTCGTTCAGGCTGAAAACGTCTAGTCAAATCCACGGTGTTATTCCAGGCTCTTTTGGTGGCGGTTGTCTGTAAACAAGATGATGATTTTTAATACGTCTCTCATTATTTATGAACCACGTGACGAAGATTAATGAGAGAGACTCCAAGTAGCCTAGAAGAAGCTTCAGATTCATTAGGAGCTTTTTGCATTGACAGATGGTAAAAGTAAAAGGAAATGAATGATGATTTATTGTAATCTAAAGTGAAAGTTTTTAAGTTTAGAGGGTGTGTTAGTTACATGTAAGTGGAAAAATCTGGAGGGGCCACTAAAATTTAGGAGCATAGCCTACAACCATTGATTCCTGACCTATATTAAGGCCAGAAGCCTTTTGAACACACATGCATGTATCTTTTCAAAAAAAATTAAGAAATCTTTATAAATGCTTTTATTCAGTAGTCAGAGAAAAGTGTTAAGAACAAGAATATAACCAACACATAAGGAAGCATGGAGAAGTGTATATTGATTACTAAAAAGCCAGATTGTTCTGTTATAGAAATTAGAAAATGTTTAAAGTAGGAAAACATATAACATTTTATTGTGTGCATTAGATGAGCTACTAGTGGTAGAGGCCATGCAAACTACAAAGTCATTTCTGCTTGATTTGAATTATTTTATCATGGAAGATAATGGAGAACTTTTGAATGTTAGTATGTTTTAAATTTATTTTACAACATTTGGAAATTAAATTAAGTTAATTTACATATGAAGGTGCTGATACTGTTCTTTTCCACAGAGATAGTAATGCTTAAATCTTTGAAACCTTTTATTCATTAATAGAATATGCTGGCTGTTATAACCAAAGCTATTATAAATTCTTGAGAGTGCACCATTTAAATTTCATTTCTTCTCAGATATTTGTAAAAAGGAGTTTATCTTCATAATCATAGAGGATAATGTTGGACCTAACAATTCAAAAATTTTAAAAGTTCTAGAGCAGAAGAAATCTGGGAAGTAACCCTCATATAGGCCTCTGAGGAGGACTCACCTCTGCACCGCAGAGACAAGTGACTGTCCTGACTGTCCGTGTGTACCTCGCTTTACTGTGCTTCACTTTATTGCACATCACAGATACTGTACTTTTTACAGATTGAAGATCTGTGGCAACCCTCCGTCAAGCAAGTTTATCAGCACCGTTTTCCCAGCAGTACGCCCTCACTTCCTGTTTCCGTGTTACAATTTGGTCATTCTTGTAACATTTCAAAATTTTCATTATCGTATCTGCTTTGGCAGATATCTGTGATATCTTTGTTGTTAGTATTGTGATTGTTTTGGGGCACCTGGAACGACACCCATATAAGACAGCAAACTTAATTGGTAAAAGTTGTATGTGTTCTGATTGCTCCACCCACTGGCTGTTCCCATCTTTCTCCCTGTCCTCAGACACAACAATATTGAAATTAGGCCAATTAATTACCCGGTAGTGGCCTTTAAGTGTTCAAGTGAAAGGATCTCACATTTCCCACTTTACTAGACATAATTAAGCTTATTGAAGAAGGCATGTCAAAAGGTGAGACGGACGGAAAGGTAGGGCTCTTACACTAGCAGCTAGCCAAGTTGTGAATGTAAAGGAAAAGTTCTTGAAGAAAGTTAAAATTGCTACTCCAGGGAACACACAATGATAAGAAAGGAAAACAACCTTACTGTTGATATGGAGAAAGTTTGGTCTGGATAGATCAAACCAACCACAACACTCCCTTAAGCCAAAGACTAATCTGGAGGAAGGCCCTAACTCTCTTCGATTATCTGAAGGCTGAGAGAGATGAGGAAGCTACAGATGAAAAGTCTGAAGCTAACAGAGGTTGGTTCATGAGGTTTAAGGAAAGAAGCTGTCTCTATAACATAAAACTTCAAGGGGAAGCAGCAAATGGTGATGGAGAACCTACAGCAAGTTATCCAGAAGATCTAGCTAAGACTGTTGATGAAGGCGGCTATACTAAACAACATATTTTCAATGTGTACAAAATAGCTTTCAATTGGAGGAAGGTGCTATCTAGGATTTTCATAGCTAGAGAGATGTCAATGCTTAGCTTCAAAGCTTCGAAGGACAGGTTGACTCTCTTTAGGTGCTAATGCAGCTGGTGACTTTATAAGATAAAGCCATTGCTCATTTACCATTCCAAAGATACCAGGAGCCTTAAGGATTCTGCTACATCTATTCTGACTGTGCTCTATCAGTGCAACAACAAAGACTGGATGGCAGCACATCTGTTTACAGCAGGGTTTACTGAATATTTTAAGCTTACTGTTGAGACCTGCTGCTCAGAAAAAAATGATTCCTTTCAAAATGTTACTGCTCGTTGACTATGTACATGGTCACACAAGAGCTCTGATGGAGGTGTACAAGGAGATTAATGTCTTCATGCCTACTAACACAGCATTTATTCTGTAGCCCATGGATCATGGAGTAATTTTGACTTTGAAGTCTTATTATTTAAGAAATACATTTCATAAGGCTACAGCTGCCATAAATAGTGATTATAGTGATTGCTCTGATGGATCTGGGTATAGTCATTGAAAACCTTCTGGAAAGATTCACCATTCTCGATGCTATTAAGAATATTGGTGATTTGGCCAGACATGATAGCTCACACCTATAATCCCAGCACTTGGGGAGGCTGAGGCAGGAGGATCACTTGAGCCCAGGAGTTTGAGATCAGCCTGGGCAACATAGTGAGAGCTTGTCTCAAAAAATATATATTGGTGATTCATTGGGAGGAGGTGAAAATACCAACATTAACAGAAATTTGGAAGAATTTGATTGTACCCCTCATGCATGACATTGAGGGATTCAGGTCATCAGTGGAAAGGGTAACTGTAGAAGTGGTAGAAATAGTGGGAAAACTGAAATTCAAAGTGGAGCCTGAAGAAACGACTGAATTGCTGTAATTGTACAATGAAAACTTGAACAGATGAGGAGGAGTTGCTTCTTGTGAATGAACAAAGATTGTTTTTGAGATGGAATCTATTCCTAGTAAAGATGCTGTGAACGTTGTTGAAATGACAACCAAAGATTTAGACCATTATATAATCTTAGTTGATAAAGCAGTGGTGGGGTTTGAGAGGATTGATTCCAGTTTTGAAAGAAGTGGGTAAAATGCTATCAAACCACATCTCCTAGTACATACCCATCTTTTGTGAAAGGAAGAGTCAATCAGTGCATTAGACTTACTTGTCATCTTATTTTAAGAAATTGCCACAGCCACCTTGACCTTCGGCAACCACCCCTTGATCTGTCAGCAGCCATCAACTTGGAGCCAAGACCCTTTAGCAGCAAAGAGTATGACTCACTGAAGGCTCAGATGATCACTACCATTTAAAAAAAATAAGATATTTTAAAATTTAGTCTGTACCTCATTTTTTTTTAGAAATAATATTATTTGCATACTTAATATAGTACAGTATAATGTAAACATAATTTTTATATGCACTGGGAAACAAAAAGTTGGTATGACTTGCTTTATTGTGATATTCACTTTATCGTAGTGGTCTGGGACTGAACCGTTAGTATCTCCAAGGATTGCCTGTCTTTACCTTGGTCATTCTCAAGTGTAGCTGCATATTAGAACTCCCAGGGAAGTTTTAAATTCCTACCATTGCCCAGGCCCTTCCCCAGAGATTTTAATTTAATCGGTTGGAGGTGGGGCCTGGATATTGATAGTTTTAAAACTATTCCCAGGTGTTTCTAATGTGTAGTCAGACTTGACAGTTGCATTGCCTGAACATTCCTGGTGCTATAGCAGCCTGTTCCGTTTTGGGTACTGTTTGTATCTGCTTTGGTATGTGTCCTCTTAGGTCGGAACTCCTCTGTCACAGAGCAGCTCTTCAGATATTTAATATCATTTCTCCTCCAAGACTTAGCTTTTCCAGCCTAAATGGTCCTAGTTCCTGCAGTCTGCAGGACTTGTTTTCTATATTCTTCACTATTCTGGTCACTCCTTTTCCTGGAATTGCTCTCGTTTGTCAGTATCATTCTTAAATAGGATACTTTTGGGACTGAGCCTATTATTCTAGATGTCTGGGACCCAGCAGAGGATGCGGAGAATACAGTAAAGCTGTAACTCCATGGTTCTGTACATGACACTTCTGTTATTGGTAGCTAAGATTACATTAGTTTTTTTGGCAATCATGTCACACTGTTGACTCATGGGGAGCTCAAAGTCGGCTCAAGCACTTAGTTCTTTCTCAAGTACATAAACTACTTAAATCAGGTCTCTCCTTCCCCACGCTTACTGGGCTTTCCCCTCTCCCCCCACTTTATTGCCAGGATTTACATTTTTCCTTTTGAAATATAAGAGGAAAACCCAGTGAATCAGTTATTCCACACAGGGAGATAATACATCCAAACTGAATGCCAGAAATTTATTACGTATATATAGCAGCAATTTTAAGGAATGATCTAGTTCATTCATTTGGATCCACAGTTAAAGATATTCTTAATTCAGTTCATCTTTCCAGTGTGCCTTTTGATTTATTACTTAAAACTCGCAGTTCAGAGTTAGGAATTTACTTGACCGCATAGCTTGTTTTAATGTTTGTATTCAGTACTAGGTGAGATGCCTTTTCACAATTAAAATACATTATAACCGTTGCATTCTCCTGAACTATTGGCATAACATCTTTATTTTAAAAGGAAATGTGTATATCTATCCTAACATTCTTAACAACAGAAGGGCCTATTTTGCAGATTAGCAGGTGATTTGTGTATAGTTCGCTACTGTCAAGGCTAGAACTCAAATCTAACTCTGCTGGTCCCCAGTTCAGTATTCTTTGTATCAAACCACAATGGCTGTTGCAATTTGTCATTAAGGATAAGACTTCAAAGAAACCCAAAAGGAAACAAAAGCCTCCATGGTTTCTTCACTTTCTTTGGTGGGGGGAAAGTATTTAATATTTAACCCCACAGCATTTTAACATATAGCCCAGTCATGAGTTATTCACTCAGTGTTCTGCCCAAAGCAATAATAAGAGAAGTAAAATAGCTGGTCAACATTCCTAAGTTTACTGCAGAGAATAGTTTTCTTAGGAATTTGGTCATCCAAATTTTTGCTTTCCTTGGAGAGGTAGATATCCTTTCTTTCTCCTACCACCCTCTTACCACCCAAACACACACAGATGGTACTCTGCCATCAGGTAGAGTAATATCACTTTGCTTTTAATAAATCACAGCATGAGAACTTTTATATATAAAGAGAGAGGCATGTTCCATTTTGCAGATGAAGAAATGGAAGCACAGGAAGTGAAGGCTTGCCGTAGCCATAGTGCTTAGCCAAGGTACTTAGTACATAAAACATACTAGTACATAAGACATGCTTAGTAATTACCTGAATACTGCACAGTTTTCTTCAGTACCATTTTCTTCTTCACACAGAAATTAGATTTTACCTTTCTTGTCCTCAGGCTTTGCTCTTGGGTACTCATTGCCTTAACTGTTGAAAATGGAACAGGTTTTTCAAGAATACCTATTACTTTTGAAAAACTCCAAGGATATAGTTTATTTTTCCTGCTCTTGACTTATAGGAAAATAAGCTCTTTTACTCTCCTTTAAAAATTGATTTTAACAGTTGTAGTTAAAAAAAGAGGAGTTTCCAAAGAATTAATAACCAAGGGGCAGTTCGTATACATATCTAATCCAAATGTTCACATCTTTGTTTGGGTCCTGTGAGAACTGATGTTCACAACAAGGCTTATCCTAATATATGGTTAAGACCTGTAGTCAACAGTGGAAGGTTTAATTATGTTCACTATACTGTACTTACTAAAGCAAGGAAATATACTTTAATATATTTTTAAATGGTTTGCAATAGCAGATGCTTGAAGCAAAAAGGCTTCATAAGTAAATTTAGTCAACCAGACTGGGCTATCCCTCTAATCTTTTGGTTAATACAGGTTGGTTGGTTGTGTTGGAAATACCTTCACAGTTTGGAAACCCCTGGTTTTATTTACCTCAGGCTAGCATAATATCATAATAATACCATGTGATGCTACACTTTTGAAACATCCCTTGCTTTCTCTACCCCAGTATCTCCAAGTGTCTGTTTACTATTTTGTAGGATAATTTATATTACTCAATTAATATTGGTTATATTTTTACATGGCTATTTCCCTCTTTTTAAAAATTTTTTATTTTCAATTTTTGTGGGTACCTTGTAGACGTATATATTTATGGAGCATATGTGATATTTTGATACGGGCACACAATGTATAATAATCTATCAGAGTAAATAGAGTATCTATCACCTCAAGCCTTTATCTTTTGTGTTACAATTTGATTATACTCTTTTAGTTGTTTTTAAATGTGTGATTATTATTGACTATAGTCACCATGCTGTGCTAGCAACTACTAGATCTTATTCCTTATAACTGTTTTTTCGTACCTTTAACCATCCCCACTAACACACTACCCTTTCCAGCCTCTGGTAACCATCATTCGACTCTCTATCTCCAGTGGTTCAGTTATTTTAATTTTTAGATCCCACACATTAGTGAGAACAAATGATGTTTGTCTTTCTGTGCCCAGCTTATTTCACTTAACATAATAACCTCCAGTTTCATCCATGTTGTTGCAAATGATAAGATCTTATTCTTTTTTAAGGCTGAATACTATTCCATTGTGTATGTGTACCATATTTTCTTTGTTCACTCACCTGTTGATGAACACCTAGGTTGCTTCTAAATTTTGGCTATTGTGAGTAGTGCTGCAATAATTATGGGAGTGCAGGTGTCTGTTCAATATATTGATTTGCTTTCTTTTAGATAGTATATATCTAGCTGTGGGATTGCTGGATCATGTGGTAGCTCTATTTTTAGTTTTCTGAGGAACCTCCAAACTGTTCTTCATACTGGTTGTACTAATTTACATTCCCACCTGCAATGTACAAAGGTTTCCTTTTTTCCATATCCTTGCCAGTATTTGCTGTTGCCTGTCTTTTGGATAAAAGCCTTTTTAACTGGGGTGAGATGATGCCTCATTGTAGTTTTGATTTCCATTTCTCTGATGGTGACTGATGTTGTGTACCTTTATATACACCTGTTGCTATTTGCATGTTTTCTTTTGAGAGATGTCTAGTCAGATCTTTTGGCCATTTTAAACTCAGATTATTTGATTTTTTTTTTTTCTTTAGAGTTGTTTGAGCTTTTTATATATTCTGGTTATAAATCCCTTGTCAGATGGATAGTTTGCAAACGTTTTCTCTCATTCTGTGAGTTGTTGCTTCACTTTGTTAATTGTTTCCTTTGTTGTGCAAGAAACTTTTTGACTTGATGTGATCCCATCTGTCTGTTTTTGCTTTGGTTGCCTGTTCTTGTGGGGTATTACTCAAGAAATCTTTGCCCATTCCAATGTCCTGGCAAGTTTCTTCGATTTTTTTCCTTTTAGTAGTTTCATAGTTTGCGGTCTTAGATTTAACTTTTTAATCCAATTATCTATTTTGATTTTATTTTTGTATGTGGTGAGATATATGATTCTAGTTTCATTCTCCTGTGGAATTAACCCTTTTATCATTATATAGTGATCTTCTTTATCCCTTCTTCTAGTTTTGGTCTTAAAAACTATTTTGTCTGATTTAGGTATAGCTAATCCTGCTCCATTTCTTTGGTTTCTACTTGCATGGATTATCTTTTTCCTCTCCCTTTATTTTCAGTCTCTGTGTCCTTATATGTGAAATGTCTTCCTTGTAGGGAACAGATCATTGGGTGTTTTGTTTTTTAATGCATTTAGTCACTATGTCTTTTGATGGGAGAGTTTAGTTCATTTATGTCTTATGTTATTATTGATAAGTTAGGACTTAATGCCTGCCAGTTGTTATTTGTTTTCTGGTTTTGTAGTCTTCTTTTCCTTTTTTCCTTCCTTTTTGTCCTCCTTTTAGTGAAGGTGATTTTCACTGCTGGTATGTTTTTTAGATTTGAGGTTACCATGAGGCTTGCAAATAATATCTTAGAATCTATTCTTTTAAATTGATAATAACTTAACACTGCTTGCCTAAACAAACAAGCAAAAACGGGAACTATTAAAAACTGTTAACTTTATCTCCCCACTTTTTAACATTTTGTTATTTGTATTTATATCTTATTATACAGTGTGTGTCTTGAAAAGTTGTTGTATTTTTGATCACTTCATCTTTTCATCTTTCTACTTAAGATTGGTATCTTTACGCACCACAATTACTGTGTTATAATATTCTGTGTTTTTCCATGTACTTACTATCAACCATGAGTTTTGTCCCTTCAAATGATTTCTTCTTGCTCATAAATAATGTCTTTTTCTTTCAGACTGACAAACTTCCTTTAGCATTTCTTGTAGGACAGATTTGGTGTTGAAATTCCAGCTTTTGTTTGTCTGGGAAAGTCTTTATTTCTCCTTTATGCTTGAAGAATTATTTTCACAGATATACTGTTCTAGGGTAAACATTTTTTATCTTCAGCACTTTAACATGTCATGCCACTCTCTCCTGGCCTGTAACGTTTCCACTGAAAAGTCTGCTACCAGACATATTGGAGCTCCATTATATGTTCTTTTCTCTTGCTGTTTTTAGGATCTTTTCTTTACCCTTTACCTTTGAGAGTTTGATTATTAAATGCCTTGAGGTAGTCTTCTTTGAGTTAAGTCTGCTTGGTGTTATGTAACCTTCTTGTACTTGGATTTTGATGCCTTTCTCTAGGTTAGGAAGTTCTCTGTTATAAACCCATGGAAAAAACTTTATATCCCTGTCTCTCTTTCTGCCTCCTCTTTAAGTGCAATAACTCTTAGATTTTCCCCTTTGAGGCTTTCCATATCTTGTCGGCATGCTTTATTCTTTTTTATTCTTTTTTTCTTTTTGTCTTCTCTGTTCATGTATTTTCCGAGGGCTTGTCTTCATTCTCACTGATTCTTCTGCTTGATCAATTCTACTATTTTGAGACTCTGATGCATTCTTTAGTTAGTGAGTTGCATTTTTCAATTTTGGATTTCTGCATGGTTCTTTTTAATCATTTTAACCTCTTTATTAAATTTATCTGATAGGATTCTGAATTTCTTCGAGTTTCCTCAAAACACATATTTTGAATTCTCTGTCTGAAAGATCACATAGCTCTGTCTCTCTGTGGTTGGCCTCTGGTGCCTATTTAGTTTGTTTGGTGAGGTCATGTTTTCCTGGATGGCCTTGAAGTTTATGAATGTTCATTGGTGTTTGGGCATTTAAAAGTTGGGTATTTATTGTAGTCTTTGCAGTCCGGGTTTGTTTGTACCTGTCCTTATTGGGAAGGCTTTCCAGGTATTAGAATGGGAAGGGACATGGATGTTGTAATCTGTTTTTTGTCAGTGTAGTCCCATCTGTGTTAGGGGGCAACTCAAGCTCAGCAATGCTGTGGTTCTTGCAGATTCGTTGAGGTACTACCTTGGTGGTCTTGGATAAGATTCGAAAGAATTATCTGGGTTAGCAGGCAGACTCTTATTCTCTTTCCTTACTTTTCCTCATACAAATGGAATCTCTTTGTCTATGTTGAGCTGCCTACAACTGGGGGATGGGTGACATAAGCACCCCTGTGGCCAGCACCACTGGAACTCTTCTACGTCAGACCTGAAGCCAGCATAGCACTGGGTGTTGCCGAGGCCTGCTGTAACCACTACTTGTCTACTGCCTATGTTCCCTCAAGGTCCTAGGGCTCCACAGTCAGCAGATGGTCAAGGCAGGCAGTCTTGTATCCTTCTGTTCAGGGTGGCAAATTCCCCCAGTCCTTGGGTGGGTCCCGAGATTCTCTGGGAATCAGAGCCTAGAGTCAGAAACTTGAGAAGTATACCTAGTGCTTTATTCTACTGCAGCTAAGCTGGCACTGAAACCACAAAACAAAGTCCTTCTCACACTTTCCTCCCTTTTCCCCAAACAGAGGAGTCTTTCTGTGTCCATAGCTACCACCATAGGCCTACAGGGAGTACAGCTATAGTACCATTGATGTTCACTTAAGGCCCAAGTGCTCTTTCGTCAGCTTGTAATGAATGCTGCCAAGCTTGGGTCTTACCCTTTAGGGCACTGGGATCCCCTCTGGCCCAGGGTGGGTTCAGAAATGGATGGCTGTTTCTTGTATCTTATATCCTAAAATCCGTTCCTGTTATCCTTTCATTGTTTTTATGTTTCAAATGATACTTTTAATCAGATGTTTTTAACAGAAAATAAAACTTGAATATATACACAACCATGATAAACCATGTATGTATGTGTGAACTATACAGAATTGTACAGTTGAAAACTGTAATATGTGACAAATAGATAAAGTATAATTACCTAGTAGAATTAGTTAATTCTTGAGTGGTACTTATGAAGTATTCATATTAATTTGAAAACGGAGATAAGATATCAGGGGAAGAAAATCCATCACATTGGGATATAGAGCTCTAGTACACATGCTTTTTGTTGTTGAATTTTAAAATGTAAAGATTTAAAACCCTAACATCTCGAAATTATTATTCAGAGATTGCTTATAGACATATCTTCTAAAGCTTCCAACAAATTATTTTGTACATGGCATATTGCAACAGTTGTTTTCCTATGTTTTTTTCCTTTGTTATTTTTATCATTACTGTTAAGAGACTGGGTGGAGCTCAATAAAATTTAGAAAGAATGCTGTATAGCTGAAATTCAGGGTCAACAAACCATGTGCATTTTTTTGTTTTTGTTTTTTTTTAGATGAAGTCTTGCTCTGTTGCCAGGTTGAAGTGCAGTGGCACGATCTCGGCTCACTGCAACCTCCACCTCCCAGGTTCAAGCGATTCTCCTGCCTCAGCCTCCTAAGTAGCTGGGACTACAGGCATGTGCTATCACACACAGCTAATTTTTGTATTTTTAGTAGAGTTGGGGTTTCACCATGTTAGCCAGGATGGTCTCAATCTCTTGACCTCGTGACCCGCCCGCCTCGGCCTCCTAAAGTGCCGGAATTATAGGTGTGAACCACAACACCTGGCCCATGTGTTATATTTTAAACAGTGGGCTTAAAAACCTCTACAAATTTTGTATACATATGAATACTTTAGCAACCAGTATTCATACAAAATAACACTTTTCATATAGTTTGACTATATATATATACTATTAAAATTTTGTATATATATGAATACTTTAGCAACCAGTATTCATAAGAAATAACAGTTATGATTTGACTGTGAATGACAAAGGGTATTACTAGAATTGTTATTATTGTACTTCATATTGAGAAAGCTCCCTTCCAAAAAATGGACGTCAAGTAACTATCCAGTTAGGCCCAAGTTAACCTAAAGAAAGCACCAAGCCACATATATGTATGACTTATATATAAAAATAGAATATAGCTCTTCCTTCCTTTCTGTGGAGGACTGGTTCTAGGACCCTTGTGGATAGCAAAATCTGAAGCTGCTGAAGCCCCTTATATTAAATGGTGTAGTATTTTCATATAACCAACTAATTCCTCCCATATTCTTAAAATCATTCTAGATTACTTATAATACTTCATACATGTAAATACCATATAAATCATTGTTATACTGTATTTTTTTTATTGTTACCCTTTATTTATTTTTAATATTTTCACTCTACAATTGGTTAAATCTGTGGATGTGAAACCCCCAGATCTGGCAGGCTGATTGTATATTAGGTAGATTGGTCTGGGAGTAGTAGGAGGAAAGTGCAAAGGCCCTGCAGGAAGAATACCAGAATACCTTGGAGAAAGTAGAAAAATCTTATTATGGCTGGAGTTTAGAAATGAGCATGAAGAGTGGCATGATGTGGGAGGAAACCGGACTATGTGGGGTTTTTTGTGCTTTGATGAGGATTATGCTAAGCACAATGGTAGCAATGAAAAGTTTTAAGCTAAGGAGTGAGGTGTTTGGGTTTGCATTTTGTAAAGATCAGTCTGTTTGCTGCAGGAGAAATGCTTTCAAGGAGGGAACAAGAAGAGCTACAGAAATCAGCGAGGAGACTGGGACATTGCTGCTTCAATGAGCTGGCTGTGTTGAGGATGGGAAGAAGTGGACTCATTGATCATGTATTTAAGAACTTGAGTTAATAGTGTTTTATGATTGACTAGTGTATATGAGAATAAGAAAGACTAAACCACACACTAGCTTGAGCATCTCGGTGCATTGGTTACTATACTAATGTCTTGAGCACACTTAGGCTGTTAGAACAAAATACCATATACTGGGTAGCTTATAAACAACAGAAATTTATTTCTCATACTTCTGGAGGCTCAGAAGTCCAGGATCCAGGCGGATTAGGGGTCTGATGAGGGCTCATTTCCTGGTTCATAGATGGGACGTTTTTGATGAGTCCTTACATTGTAGAAAGAGCAAGGCCCTTCTCTGAGCCTCCTTTATAAGGGCACTAATCCCATTCATGAGTACTCTACCATCGTTTATCTAATCACCACCTTAAGAGTTCAACTACAAAAACCATAACCTTAGGGGCTAAGTTTTCAACCTGGCAATTTTGAGGGAACACAAACATTCTGACCATAGCAAGTGACAACTACTAAAACAGGGGAAGTCCCGAGAGAAGCAAATTTGGGGGCTGTAGGGGAAAATATTATGCTTCAGTGGTTGAGCTTGAAATGCCTGTGAGATACCTAGATTGAGATATTCATTTAAAAGTAAAACATGCCTGAACTTCCGAAGAGTGGTATGGACTTAGAATACAAATTTGGCAGTCATTGGCATATATTAATTGAAGCCTTCAGAATGAATAAGACCAGATCAGGAGGAGCATAGAGCTAGTAAAAACTCTACTTGGGGTCGGGCGCAGTGGCTCACACCTGTAGTCCCAGCACTTTGGGAGTCTGAGGCAGACGGATCAGGATGTCAGGAGTTAGAGACCAGCCTGACCAACATGTCCAAACCTCATCTCTACTAAAAATACAAAAATTATCTGGGCATGGTGGCGCACACCTGTAATCTCAGCTACTCAGGAGGCTGAGGCAGTAGAATCTCTAGAACCCAGGAGGCAGAGGTTGCAGTGAGCCGAGATCACACCAGTACACGCCAGCCTGGGTGACAGAGCAAGACTCTACCTCAAAAAAAAAAAAAAAAAGTCTACTTGGTAACGCTGGCCTGAGGCCCTTCAAAGAAGACATCCCCCACCCGTGGAAAATGAGAACACTAGGAGAATCACAGACGCTACTTACCTGCTTTTGTTATTCTGTTGTTATTAAAAAAAAAATTTTTTTTTACTAAACTTTTTGAGATAATTTTGGATTCACATGCAGTTATCAGAAATACAGGTTGAGCATCCCAGATCTGAAAATTTGAAGTATAGAATGCTCTGAGATCCAAAATTTTTTAAGTGCCAACATGATTCTCAAAGGAAGTACTCACTGGAGCATTCAGATTCTGGATTTTTGAATTCAGTATGCTCAAGTGGTATAATGTAAATATTCCAAAATGAAAAAATTCAAAATCTGAAACCCTTCTGATCTAAAGCATTGGAAAAGGGTTACTCAGCCTGTAGTACAGAGCGATCCCATGTGCCGTTTGCCCAGGTTCTTATGATAGATGCATATTCAGTTTTTGTTTTTGCTTTTTTAAAGAAACTTCCAAATGGTTTTCCGGAATAGCTGTATTTTCATTCCCACCAGCAATGTATGAATGGTCCAGTTTCTCTGTATCCTCAACAGCATTTGGTAGTGTCATTTTCTTTTTTAAACAGCTTTCAATAGGTGTATGGAGATCTCCTTGGTGTTTGAATTTGCATTTTTGTGATGGCTGATAATATTGAATATTTTTTCGTATTTATTTGCCATCTGTATCTCTTTTGGTAAGTGGTTCATGTGTTTTCTCCATTTTCTAACTGAAATTTTTCTTACTGTTGAATTGTGAGTGTTCTTTAGATATTATCAATACTGGCACCTTGTTATACATGTGGTTTGCCTGCATTTTCTTCATCAGTAGCTTGTCTTTTCATCATCATCATAGGGCATTTGGAGGAGCAAATGTTTTAAATTTCAAAGTCCAAATTACTAGTTTTATCTTTTATGGATTATGATTTTGGTGTCAAGTCCAGTAACTCAAATTTAGCTCTAGATTCTAAGATTTTCTAGTATTTATTTTGCTTAAAATTTTATAGTTTTGCATTTTACATTTGAGTCCATGACCCATTTCAAGTTAATTTTTTTATGAGTTGGTCACAGGTCAAACTTCCTTATTTTGCCTTTGTAAGCCCACTTGCTGTAGCACAATTTGTGTGAAAAGGCTATCCTTCCTCCATTGAATTGCTTTTGCACCTGGGTTAAAAATAAGACAGACATATTTGTGTGGGTTTCTTTCTGGGTTCTCTGTGCTGTTCCATTAGTCTATGTGTCTGATCGTCCATTGATACTACATTCTTGATTACCATAGCTATATAAGTATTGAAATCAGGTAGACTGACTCCTCACACTTTATTCATTTTTTTTTCAAATTGTTTTAGCTATTCTAGTTCCTTTGCCTTTCCATGTAGAATTTAGAATCTCATCTATGCCTGCTGTGTCTATAAGATTATAGCATGTGTCAAATCTGTCTATCAGTTTGGGGAGAATTGACATCTTTACTATGTTTAATCTTGTAATTCATGAACACGGTATGTCTGTTCAGTTATTTAGATCTTCCTTGACTTTTTTTCCATCAGCATTTTATAGTTTTCAGCATATATATTCTGGACATGTTTTGTTGGATTTTTTAATTTTAGCTATTATAATCTTCATTTTAGTGTCTATGTGTTAAAATATTTTAATTTTGATGTCCACATGTTTGTTACTCAATATTAAAGTACAGTGTTTAACTGGTATCTTTTGACTTTGCTAAATTCATTCATTTTAGAAGATGTTTCTATAGATTCCTTTGGATTGTCTATATAGATAATCATGCATCTGAAAATAGGGATAGTTTTGTTTCTTCTTTCAGATCTGTATGCCTATTTTTTTCCTTGACTTACTGCACTGGCTTGCATTTTCAGCACTATGTGAGTAAGAGTAATGAGAATGGCCCTTATTGCCTTGTTCCTGATTTTAAGAAAAATACATTCAGTATTTTTCTCTTATAATATTAGCTGTAGAGTATTTTTAGATGCTTTTCTATGAAGTTAAGATTTCCTTTGATTCCTAACTTGATGTAAGTTTTCTTTTTATCATGAATGGCTGTTGAATTATATCTAATATTTCTATACATCAATATGATTATATGATTTTTCTTCTTTATCCTGTTAATATGGTGGAGTACATTCCTTAATTTTTGAATATGGACTCATCTTTGCATTCCTGAAATAAAATTCTGTTTATGTTGTATAATTTCTTTTAGATATTTCTGAATTTTTTTTGCTTATGTTTTGTTAGGGATTTTTGTATCTGTATGCGTGAGGAATATTAGTGTGTGTCTTTTTTTTTGACATCATCTTTGTCTGGTTTTGGTTTGAAGGTAGTATCAAAATTGTTTTTCTGTTTTCAATTTTACTGATTTCTGCTTTTCATTCTTAATTTCTGCTTATGTCACATTTATTTTGACTTTTCTTCAGGTACTTGAGGTGGGAATTTAAATTATTGATGTGCATGATGTCCTGTTGAAAAAAAAAAGTATTTAGTGCTACAGGTTCCCCTTTGAGCATTGCTTTCCTGTCCTACTAATGTTGATATACTGTATTTTTATGTTCATTTATTTCATTGTTATTTCTCCCACCTTGAAACTTTTGACCCATGGATTATCTATAAGTATGTTGTTTAGTTTCCTTGTGTTGGGGTATTTTCCTGTTTCCTTTCTGTTAATATTAACAATTTCTAATTTTATGCCCTTGTGACCAGATGAGCCACTCTATATGACTTCAGTTCTTTTAAAATTTGTTGAATAATTTGTTTTATAGCATAGCATATAGTCTGTCTTGGTTTGTGTTCCTTGGGCACCTGAAAAAGAATGTATATTCTGCTGTTGGGTCAGATGTTGTGTAACTGTTAATTAGACCCTGTAGATTGATAATGTTGAATTCTTAAATGTCCTTTCTGATCTGCTAATTGTTCTATCAATTGCTGAGAGAAAGATGTAGGTGTTTCTTTTTATAATTGTGAATTTGTCTGTTTCTCCTTTCAGTTCTGTAAGTTTTTACTTTATATATTTTGTAGCTCCATCTTTAGGATTGGTATATTTTCTTGGTGACATGGCAGGTTTATCATGATGTAGTGTTTCTTTCTGTCTGTGATCATTGTTTTTTGCTCTGAAGTCTACTTTATCAGATTAATATAGCAGTCCTACTTTTTGATTAATGTTTGCGTGTTATACCGTTTTTTTTTTTTTACTGTCAACCTACCTATGTCATTATATTTGAAGTGAGTTTCTTATGGCTAGCATATAGGTAGATCATGTTTTTTAATCACTGATAATCTAACTTAATTTGTGCATAACTTCTTTATGTCTCTTTACTTCCTCCATTTGTAATATAGTTGTCTTAAATGCTTTCTTTAACACATTTGGATTTACAGCAGACAATATTCTAATATGTTTCAGTCATCAAACATAACTTGTAAAATTCAAGAGAAGAAGGAAAACTTATTGTATTTATCTATATTTTTGTTTACCATGTTTTTTTTTTTTTTGTCCTTTCTGATGAATATCAGAAAGTTTCTTTCTTTCATTTTTTCTTTTCTGTTTATTGAATGCTTTTAGCTGCTCTTTTAGGGTAGTCTGTTCATGAAAATTCTCCACGTTTTTCTTCATTGGAGAGTGCCTTTATTTCCTTTTTGTTCTGAAAGATATTTTCACTGGATATAGGATTCTAGATTGACAGTCCTTTTCTTTTAGCACTGCAGAATGTGTCATTCCTTCTGACCTCTGCGGTTTCTAATTAGGAATCTGTCATTTGAATTGTTATTTCCGTATAAGTAAGGTGTCTTTTTTCTCTTATTGTTTTCATGATTTGAGAGGGAGGGGGGATGATTAATTTTCAGAAGTTTCACTATGTTGTGTCTTGGTATATATGTTTACTTGCCACAATTGAGAACTTGTTAGCCATTATTTGAGTAGGTTTTCAGCTCTGCTGTCTTTCTTCTCTCCTTTCTGGATTACAGTGACATGGATTTTAGTTCTTTTGTTACTGTTCCATAGGTCCCTGAGGCTCTGTTTAGTTTTTTCAATATATTTTCTTTCTTTGCTTCAGATTGGGTAATTTCTTTTGTTTTATTTTCTCGTTTACTGATCTTTTTCCCTTTGTCCCTCCATTCTGCTGTTGAGCCCATTCATTAAATTTTGTATTTTGGTTATTGAGGCTTTTATTTACAAAATTTCCATTTGGTTCTACTAATATATCTTCTCTTTCTTTGCTGAGACATTTTATGTTTTCATTTGTTTCAGGCACGGTTGCTTATTAAAGCATTTTTATGATGGCTGCTGTAAAATCTTTGTCAGATAATCTAACAACACTTTCATCTTTGCTTTTGTCTGTTGATTGTATTTCTTCATTCAAATTGAGATGTTCTTGGCTTTTGTATGAGAAGTGACTTTCCATTGAAACCTAGATATTTTGGAAATTATGTTGTGAGACTGTGGATTTTACTTAAACCTCTTGTTTTAGTGACGTTCTCTGACACTGCTTTAGCAGCAAGAAGAGGATGGCACTGTCTTAGTATTCCAAGTTGAGAAGTCTTGGTTCCCCCCATCCTCCATTGACACCTGAGGGGAAAAGGGTTTTTTTGTTCCTGCTGGGCAGGGTTGGGAGGTCCCAGTCACCAGTAGGCTTCTGCTGATACCACCCTAAGTGAAAGGGATAGGAATGACTCATTATTGTCTTATACATGGCCTTTACTGATACTATGGATCTAGAGGTGGGTAAGGGGGAGGTGGTCTCATTTCTGCTGGGCAGTGGTCAAAATCCGGCTACTTCACTAGGCCCCTTCCAATGCTACCCAAACAGGGACATTATTGCTGCATAAGGGTTTGGAAATTCTGTGTCCCCACATGATTGATTTCTGTGGAGTGTGTGTGTGTGTGTGTGTGTGTGTGTGTGCACGCCCGTGCATGTAAGAAAATCGCAGGTCACTACTTTTGCTTCTCTACCACCCCTTCAGTATCGGGGTTGTGGCTCATCTTTATAACTTGGCCAGGATAGAAGTCTAGGTTTAGTCCTCAACCATAGCTGGCATTCACAGTTTTTTTTTTTTTCCTGTGATGATTGCCTTGTGTAGAGTAGTTACTGTCTAAAAGTTTTCTATCTTGCTATGCTGCTCCTTTCCATGTTCCTTTGGCTAGAGAGAGCTGGCTTTCGGGGGAGCTGGCTTTTTTGTCTGTGCCCTGTTGGCATTTCTGGATTGCCAGCTTCTTCAATTCTAAGTTGCGAATATATGAAGTGAAAGGAAAATCCAGGAAACTTACCACTGTGTTGTTTCTTGGGTCCCTTAAGTCCCTTGCTGCTCTGCCCTTTTTCTACCTTTTACAGTCTTATGTTTGTTTTATACATAATGTCCAGCATTTAACATTATACCGTAGGGATATGCACATCTGTTTCATTTTCCTGGAAGTGGAATTTCTTCACCTGCTCTTTAGTGTAGCAGAGAAAATAAAAATGCTGCATAGATTACTTTATAAAGAATATAGCTTAGAACTCAAGGTAGAATTATTAACATTGGAATGGGTCTTTCAAAGACAGATTCTCATCCCAGGTAATTTAGATATCCTTCAGCCTGAAGACCTGAGTTGCTGCCTGGTGACAGGCAGTGACACTGTGTTCTTTGATTTTCTTTCCACTGCTATTTTGGTCTTGGTTTTGTATATACAGTTAAAGCAAGAAGTATATTGAGTAGGATTATACCATTGTAAGTCATTTTCAGCACTGATGCAGTTCAGTTGATCCTACTGGCCTTCAGTACTATGGGCCAAATTGATTTCAATCAACCAACGAATACAATCCATCCTCTTTAAATACTCTTATTTATAGTTAACACCGGTAATTTGTTTTTCTAGGCTTGCTTTTTTTAAACTTGGAGCCTTAGAAAACTTTAATTTTTAAATTGCCAGCAGTAATATTGGCTTTTTGTGTGTATCATTCTATGAAGTTTAAAGCATGTATAGATTTCGTGTACAGTTAGTTTTTGTTAAAATTTAGAAAAGTTTCATCAGCTGAAAAATTCTCTCATGTTATTCATATGTAGTCATACTTTCCTCCCAACCCTAACTCCTGGTAACCCCTGTTCTCTTCTTCATTACTATAGTTTTATTTTTTGGGGGCATGCTATATAAATAGGATCATGTGATATATAACCTTTTGAGATTGGCTTATTTCAATTAACATAATGCTTGAGATTCATCCACGTTGTTGCTTTATATCTGCAGTCCATTTCTTTTTTGTGCTTATCAGTAGTTCATTATATGTATTTGTGTGTGTATATATATATATACACACATATGTATGTGTGTATATATATATACACTTGTATATACAAATATATATATTTGTATATATATATACAAATATATATATGTATATATATAATACATATATATGTATACATATATATATATGTATACATATTATATATGTATTATATATATTATATATAATATGTATTATATATATATAATATATATTATATATATGTATATATGTATATATGTATATATAATATATATGTATATATATTATATATGTATATATAATATATATATGTATATATATTATATATGTATACATATATGTGTGTATATATATATACACACATATGTATGTGTGTATATATACAAATACATATAATGTATATATACATTATACAACCCCTTGGGTTGTTTCTACTTTTTAATAATTGTGCATAAAGACAGAATAAACACTTACAAATTTTTATGTGAGCATAAATTTTTATTTTTCCAGGGTTAATACCTAGGAGTGGGATTGCATAGTTATACTGTACGTGCATGTTTATTTAAGAAATATCCAGATTTTTTCAGAGCATCTGTGCCATTTTGTACCCCACCTGTAAGCCCTTTATCTTTCTATCCTTTTAAAGAGCATTTACCTTTACTTGTTAGAGAATTTTTATAAAGCCTCTTTAGTATCTTTATCAGGTAATTTCAACATCTGTGTCATTTTGTAGTTGATATCTGTTGCTTGATTGTCTTTCTGTGCAAATGGAGATTTTTTTATTCGGGTGTTGATTGATTTTGAATTTTATTCTGAACATTTTGATTGTTTGGAAACTCTGGGTCTTTTTTACACATCCTGTGGAAAACATTGACATTTTCATTTTGGTACGGAGTTGACTCAGTTAATTTCAGGATTCAGGTTTGATCCAGCCCTCTGTGACTAGTGATTCCTGTCAGTCCAGTTTTCAAAGTCTTTTCAGTGTTATTTGAATTTGTCCCACTTATTTGCCACCCAGTGGCCAGTTGGGGAATTTGGCAGTGCTCTGTTGAGTAGTTCAGTACTCGTGTCTGTCTATGCTGTTTAGGATCAGATCCATGCTTGTGTAGCTTGGGATGAGATAAAGAGCTCATAAATGACTTGAAGGAATCACTTTCCTGGACTCCTCCCTCTCTGCCATCGACCCAGTGCTTTGTTTTTGGTTCTGTGGTTAGGAAACTGAGGTCTTTAATTACTGTGATCTGCTGTACAGTTTCCATGATTGTGCCCCTACCCGTGGACAAGGAGGGGGATGATAAAGAGGATAGAAGCAACAGGGATTGCTTTTTACTTACTATTTAGTTAGGGGTTGCTTTTTCAGTTACTATTTAGAAGGGGTTATGATAGTGAAGGGCCCTGAAACTTAAGTTTCATTGGTTTTTATATAAACCTACCTTTGGGAAAAAGATAAAACATAAAGAAATACTGATTATGGGTTGGGCACTGTACAGGGTGATTTTAAATTCATGTTTTCACTTAGTATTCATAAATATAAAAATGTAACCTATCTTACCCCCTATTTTGCAGATGAGAAAAGCAGATGTAGAGTAGTAATACTGTATAGATAGAAGTGTTAGAATTGGCTTTTAAAACTCAAATGTACCAAAATTCCAAAGCACCTTATCTTTTACTACTGATTGTACTTTATGAAAGAGATTACAGATTATAGCATCAATCTAGGCTCATGGTTGAGTCTGCTTAGAAGCCAGGCTGCCAGGGTTCAATCGTCTCTGCTATCAGTGTAACTTCAAGAAAGCTTCTAAACCTTTCCTTACCTCTGTACATCTGTAAAATTGGGATAATAGAGCCTACCTGAAGGGTTGTTAGGAGGATTAAGTGGTCAGTGTAAAGCATTTAGAATACCTCTGGCATATAGTGAGTGCTTTTTTATCTACCACATAAAACAAGGCCTTTAGATAAATTATGTCACACTTCCTTTGTTGTGCTCATTAGCTTTGTTTTTTTTTTATATTTAAATATTTTTATTTTTTTGCTTTAGAATCCTTTTTGCTTTGGATCTTACAGGCCAATAAATATCATTTACAAGCTTAAAAGCAAAAAATATACAGTATATGAAAAGTTATTTAAAATGCAGCAGGACGTAATAATAATATTAGAACCATTTTTATCACTAAAAATGTATAACATATTAATATAATTATCATGCAATACAGGACTAATTTCTTTTAGTTAAAAGTAATTGACCAGGTGTGGTGACTCATGCCTATAATCTCAGCACTTTGGGAGGCCAAGGTGGATGGATCATCTGTGATCAGGAGTTCAAGACCAGCCTGGCCAACATGGTGAAACCCCATCTCTACAAAAATACAAAAATTAGCTGGGCTTGATGGCAGGTTCCTGTAATCCCAGCTACTTGGGCAGTGGAGACAGAAGAATCTCTTGAACCCGGGAGGCGGAACTGGAGGTGGAAGAACTGCTTGAACCCAGGAGGTGAGGTTGCAGTGAGCCGAGATTGTGCCATTGCACTTCAGCCTGGGTGACAGAGTGAGACTCCGTATCAAAAAAAAAAAAAAAAAAAAGTTACTTAGGAGAATAACTTTCATAGTTTGCTCCTGAACTTAGGCAAATTAGACTGTTTATAAAATTATTGGGCCATGACTGAGAATTCTGTTTTATTTTCTTCTAGCATTGATTGTTGGAGAAGGTACTGCAAAAGCTAGCTGATTTTAAATAATTTCAAAGAGACTTGCTAGACAACTTTGGGTTTCTTCTTTCTGCTTCATTTGCTTTTTGTTCTTTTTCTGGGACTTCAGAGTTAGACTTCACTGTATCTCCTGTACCTCTTACCCTCTATTCTGTAATTTCTATACTTTTATATCTACATGATTCATTTTGATTGTTTTATTCCATTTTTGCTTCCAGTTCACTAATTTTCTCCTCAGCCGTGTATAATAGTATTATCTTTTGAGACAGAGTCTTGCTCTGTCTCCCAGCCTGGAGTGCAGTGGCACGATCTCGGCTCACTATAACCTCCACCACACACACAAGTTCAAATGATTCTTGTGCCTCAGCCAACTGAGTAGCTGATATTACAGGCATGGGCCACCACACCCAGCTAATTTTTGTATTTTTATTAATAGTAGAGATGGAGTTTCACCATGATGGCCAAGCTAGTCTGGAACTCCTGGCCTCAAGTGATCCACCTGCCTTGGCCTCCCAAAGTGCTGTGATTACAGATGGGAGCCACTATGCCTGGCCTGTATAATCTAATTTTAGATTCACCCATTGAGTTTTTTTTTTTTTTTTTTTTTTTTTTTTTTTTTTTTTTTTTTTTTTTTTTTTTTTTTTTTTTTTTTTTTTTTTTTTTTTTTTTTTTTTTAGATTTTAGAAAAAGAGAGAAGGAGAAAGAAAGAAACAGCAAAAGAAAGAAAAAAGAATGAAAGAGAAAGAAAGAGGAAGAGATTTTAGAAAAAGAAAAGGAGAAAGAAAGAAACAGCAAAAGAAAAAATAAGAAAGAAAGAGAAAGAAAGAGGAAGAGATTTTAGAAAAAGAAAAGGAGAAAGAAAGA
>PVKP010016919.1:0-47166 GCA_004027715.1 Plecturocebus donacophilus
GATCAATGAGATAGAAAATTAACAAGGATATCCAGGACTTGAACTCAGACCTGGAACAACTAGACTTAACAAATATTTACAGAACTCTCCTCCCCAAATCCACAAAACATACATTTTTCTCAGTAACACATTATACCTATTTTAAAAGTGACCACATAATTGGAAGTAAATCACTCCTCAGCAATTGCATAGCATTTCACAAGTTTAAATAAAATATTAGTTGGCTGTTTATTTGTTATTTTCATCCCCTATTCCTTCCTGTCTCCATTGTTAAGCACAGTTATTGGCATAAAAGAGGTTTTTAATATCCATTTTTAGACTGCATTCTAGCCTGGGCAATAAAACAAGAATCCCGTCCTCTCTCCCTCTTTCTCGTATTCTTTCTTTCTTTCATTCTTATTTTTCTTTCTTTTGCTGTTTCTTTCTTTCTCTCTCCTTTTCTCTCTTTTTCTAAAAAAAAAAATGAAATAAAATTAAATAAATAATAAAATAAAATTATGATATGAAACTGGTAGTAGCATGCTAGAATTTATAATTCAAGATGGTATGAGGGCCACATTATATACTAAACTGGTTTTGCATATGCAGGTCATCATAGAATTTAGAACAAATTGGCATACTAGGCCAGAGTTACCAATTGAAGGGAGTATCAAGCAATTGTGATTATACAGTCAATTATCTTTTTTTTTTTTAATTCAGGATGATGTGTTGCATATGAACATACTAAATAAAGGAAATAAAGCCATTAATAGAATGTGCCACTAGTGTCTTCGGTGAGAACATACACCAAGATTCATAACTCCACTAAGATTGTTATTGTCAGCTAGAGAAAGTGGTCTATGACTAAGTTAAAAAGCTAGAAAAATCTTGCAGTCAAAAGGAAAACAAATTTTGTTAAGGCTGCTCAGGCTGGCCGGACAGACCATGGTGCATGGCAGTGCTGGTGAATATCATTGCTGTGGTCTCTAACGCTGCTGTAGTGCTACCCAGCTGCTACTTTAAACCAGCATTGGCTAACTGTGGGCCTTGAATTAACCCTTAAAGGTTGTATGATCCATTACCCTGCTGTTAGATAAAATTACTTTAAATCATTCCTAAAGAAAGGTATCACATCCTTCTCCAGAGATTGTTATTAGATTCTTAACAAAAAAATACATATTTATTTAAATAACAAATTTCCAACAAAAAAATTCACTATTATAAGAGTTCTTTGAAAATTGTCATGGTTTTCCCCACATACGTTTTTGGTTTTTTTTTTCCTTCCTTATTATTCATTAGTTTTCTATCATATGGACATCTCCTATGCTTATTTTGCTTTTATTAAAAATAAGAAATCTGTATTCCTGGTATTCCCTGGTATTTGAATCTTTAAATACCTGTTAGAACCATAATTTCTGAAACAGAATAATGCTTTACAAAAAGGCTCGGTGCCCATTCCTGAAGTCAGTAGTTTCCAAGCCTCCTCAATGCCTAGCTTTGTGCATCCACAGGTCTGTGACTGCCCTTGTAGCATTCGCGTTGCTGCTTGTTTCCCTGTTACCTCCTACTTCTCTTCTCCACAGTTATGCACTCTTCTTATCCTTCTTACTTTCTCTCTCAGCATTAACTCACATATGTGAAACACATTCTACAGGAAGAATAACCCACTCCAGCATTTAATAGAGCCGTTCTGAACATGTCTGACATAAACATATCTGCCGGTCACCTGCCTATTCGGGATAAAGGAAATGAGCTTGATTGGAGATACACATATTATTGCAAACCACAATCAAGGTTAATATCTTAACCTGGCTTTATCTGAATTTATCTCTATTTATCTTCATTGTCAGCACTTCTGCTATTTCCACCTTCTCTTACCCACCTTGTAATCTTTGAATATTGTATCTAACTGATATCCTTCATTAAGAGAATATTTTGGCACATATTATGTACTTTCACTTGAAAAGTGACCCTCCAAGACAGCAATGGCCCAGAACAGAGGCTAGAAATGTAGTGATAATTCATAAGTCATCATCTGCCTGTCTTTTCTACCTTGATCAAGTTTAATGCAGAGAGACTTAGTTCTAGTCTCAAGTCTACCACAATTAGAACCATAATCATGGGTAAATCGCTTAATTTATCTGGACATCAATCTCTCAATGAAAAAATTAAACTATTTGACACATATGGCCCCTTTTATATTTAAATCAATTTTATTGTTCTTTTACTAAATGAGGTTTAGAATATTGGCCTATCAAATGAAGTCACTGTAAAGAATAACTAAAAAAATTATAGTTAAATAACATTTCAAATATGAAGCTATTTAAATGTCAATTGTGCAGGCAGTTTTTGAATACTTCTAGTCAATTATAATCACTCTTTTCTCAGTCTTTCTATTCTACCTACAAGCGTTTGATTAAAGATGATACAGAAAATTCTCTCTTAATATGCATTCTATTGGAGATACCAATTAAAATTTCTTTAACTTGTTTATTTTAGAAGTTGTTTATAATGTCAAACAATAGTTGTTAAGAGGATAACTGTCCCAGTAGATGGTCTTGAAAACTTCTATAATATCTAATTATGTATAGCTCCAGACTGTTCATGTTTGACATACAAATAATTGCTGTGAGTTAGAATGGTTTAACTAATACACACAATTAAGTGCACATATGTTAACCTTTTTCTTAAAAAGTTACTTTGTTATATGAACATTTATATCTTAGGTGATATATTTAATCCCAAATCTTTGCTATCTCATGAAGACCAGCTTGTCATAAACATTTAATAAATACCATTTTGTTCAATTAAAACACAACAGCCTGTACATCCTATGCATACATACTTTTTCTTCTACTACATTGTACAAACATTTAAACTTGTGTGTGTATAGCTTCAGGAAACTATAGCTGGAGCTGGGCCAGAAAATGTCTACAGTAGCCTTGCAATAGTTTTCTAGTTCCTTGGTCATTACTATGCATCACTAGTGCCTTTACCTATGTCCTTTTTCTCTTCAACATATGTACACACAGGCTTTTTCCTGCTTCTTTAAGTGGGGAAAAGCCTGCTAATTCAGGTGAAGAAATGTGTGTTTGAAAACGTATTTTCAAATAAAATACTTGGCCAGTCGCGATGGCTCACATCTGTAATCCCAACACTTTGGGAGGGTGAGGTGGATGAACCACACAAGCCCAGGAGTTCAAGACCAGACTGGGAAACATGGCAAAACCCCATCTCTACTAAAAATAAAAATAAAAAAATAGCCAGGTGTGGTGGTACACATCTGTAGTTCCGGCTACTAGGGAGGCTGAGGTCAGAGGCTCACTTCAGCCAGGGATGCAGAGGTTGCAATGAGCCAAGATCATAACACTGCACTCCAGCCTCAGCACTCCAGAGTGAGACTGTGTATCAAAATTAATAAGTAAATAAATTTTGTAGTGGTAGAAGTTTCTAAGCAGGGATTTCAATGTTCTACTCATAGGAAAACTTACAGAACAAGCAGATACTTTAAACCCCAACTTCTAGGGCTAACTGCATCATAAAAATTATTCTATAAGGACATGATCTACATCATTTACATCACACATGGTTCCAGCCCTCTTTGTCTAAGCCTGTGACACATACTTAAACCCTGCCGTTTAACAAACTCCAAAGGAACCCATCTTTGATTGTCATTAAGGATGTGTATCTGCAATGCTAAAAACTTTGTTATCCCATAATGTTTAGAAAAATCTGCTTAATGAGTAGATGTAGTCCCCTTGTTTATCACTCTGCATGGGTACTCATTATCTACTTACAACTGAATTATATGTAATCAGTTGTTCTCATTCACATGTACAAACTGTGACAAGAAATAAATATGTAGGAATATCAGTTCTCTGCATCAAGGGACATCTTTTTTTTTTTAATTGCATTTTAGGTTTTGGGGTACATGTAAAGAACATGCAAGATTGTTGCATAGGTACACACATGGCAGTGTGATTTGCTGCCTTCCTCCGCATCACCTATATCTGGCATTTCTCCCCATGACATCTTTAATAGGCTATAGAATGTCTTACTAATCAGATCTCCTAACAACATATATGTTTGCCATAATTTCTGTACTAAGACACTGAAATTATATCATATTGTAAAAATTCTAGTATGAGATATTTATATGTTCCCAGCATTGTATCCTATGTAAAAACCCTAAATTAAATAATACACCCAATGAAATTGAGATCATTTTTAGTTAATTTAAGAAAATAATGTCAGATATTTTCAGTCGCTAAGCATTTTATATGAATAAGACACTGTGCCAGGTACTTGATAGAACGTAGCCCATCTAATCCTCACAGTTACCCTATAAGGTAGATACTGTAATTAATATTATTTGACAGGGAGGAAACTAAAGTGTTAAAAGCTTAAGTCACTTGCCCATAATTATAAGTGGAGTTAGAATTCAAATCAAGTTTGTCTGGTTCCTGAATTATTTTTTTATGCCACCCCCTACCAGCACATTTATATTTAGGTTTCTTTGGGTATCTCACATGAAATGCTGCCACCCCATTTTAATGGTTGAGGAGATTCAACTCTCAGTTCTATCATAAGTAGTAGCATGCAATATTAGCTATAATTCTAGAAGCATCCAGGAGTAGTTAGTTCAATTTCCCAGCTCTTTAGGTTAAATTCATAGTCCTAATGTGTTTCACTCCAGGTACCCAGTGCAAATTATGTCATAGGAACAAAGGAATAGTCACTACTTTTAAAATTAATCATGGACTCTAGACAAGTGATTAAAGCAGTTGTTTCCAATTGGTAAAGTGCATTAGAAGATCTGGGGGTGTATGTTAAACATGCAGGTGCCCAGGCCTACCCCAGTGATCCTGATTCAATAGCTCTGAAATAGGGTCTCAGGCATCTGAATATTTAAAACACCTGGAGGTTATTCTGATGCAAAGTCCTGAAGAATCACTTTTTGAGAAGCACCAGCTCAAAGATATACAACAAAAAATAACAATAGGCAGCAGCGATTTCCAAAGCCAACAGTAAAAGAAGCTTTCAAAAATTCCTTCCCAGTTCTAAAATGTATACATTGGGGGATGCCAGAAATATATTGCTTAAGATTTTTTAAAAGTTCTTTAAGAATGAAAGAAAAAAAAAAAAAAAACCTAATTTAATAAAGAAAACACAGTCCGTAGGTCATTAACTTCAAAGCATGTGTTCGGAAGATGGCCAAGAGCTAAAGTGGCCCATTTTCATTATTTTCTGAATGTGGGAAAAATGTTGCCAAGAGCAAAGAAAAGAAAACATTATCTTTGTAATCATTGAAATAGAATTTTTAGTTGATTCCCCCAAACAGTTTTGAGTAGATCGTAAGAATTACATATGATTACACCACTTAGAAAAGTGGGAGAAAAGAACAAATGGATTTATTTTTATTCAGAATGGCTGATATTTTGTGGTCAGAAACCAAAAAGTGGTTTCTGGTCTTCTCCTGGGACAGAGAAGACCAGAAACAGCTGCTGTCAATTTAAACCTTGTCTCTGACTAACCTAGAAGCTATAGCAGGGGCTGCATTAAAGACGTAAAATATTATTTGGCTGTAATCTGCTCTAATGCTTTGGCATTTGGTCACATGTATTATTTAAAATCAGACAAATAAATAAACTGTTCACGTAGCCCAGATAACTCGGTGATAGCACCTGGTAAATGCTAGGGGTATGTAGCTGGGTATTAACTTAAATTGCAGTGGGCCAGCAGATATGAAAATGATTTGGGATATTACCAAAACAGTTGTTAAAATGGAAATCATATTGCTTTCACTGGGAAGAAAAAATTGAAAATAGTAAAAATGTAACTACAAAAAAATTACAGGCAGAAGCTCTATAGTATGTCAAGTTTAACCTGTGTAGGCAACTGATAAAGATAGATTGCTATGACAGCATATAAAACAGTCTGCAGGATGATTCAGTATCCAAATATGAACCCATTTAAGCTAATAAAGATCAATACCAACCAGAAGATGATGATGTATAACCCACCCTTTATTCCTCTGTCTCATATTAAAGGTTAACACATTTCAAAATCCATATATTTAAAGATGCTTAACTTTTAAGATAGGAATTGATTTGGCTTATTTTATGTTAAAGAAAAGTGTTTCAGCTCACATCAATAAAATATAATACTTAACTAGAATTCATCAAAAACAGGTTTCTACTGCAACATATCAAAAAACTAGATGATATGTTTTTGCACTTATTAATCACTCAAATGCTAAAACATCTGGACTGTAAATTTAATCTTCCAATGAAATAGCTACGCAATAGTGGGATTTTTGCTATTGAGTATATTAGGTTATTACCCTGTTTACCTAAAATTATCTCCATAATTACCAATAGAATTAAAGTTATATAGATAAATTTCATGGGAATCCCAATGTTTGAAAACTATTTTCACACAACACACGTAATTTTATTATTTTAAAGAACTTGATACATAATAAGCATTAAATACATTTGTCAAACAGATGAGCGAAAAGCAAGAAGGAAAAGAGGTAGAGAGGAAGACTGTAGAAGAGACAGGAATCAACCATATCTGCAGTTTAAAAATTCCTCTGAATGGGGCCAGGTGCGGTGGCTCAGGCGTGTAATCCTAGCACTTTGGGAGGCCAAGACAGGCAGATCACAAGGTCAGGAGTTTGAGACCAGCCTGGTCAACATGATGAAACCCTGTCTCTACTAAAAATACAAAAGTTAGCGGGCATGGTGATGGGTGCCTGTAATCCCAGCTACTCAGGAGGCCAAGGCAGGAGAATCATTTGAACCCAGGAGGCAGAGGTTGCAATGAGCTGAAATCACGCCACTGCACTCCAGCCTGAGCGACAGAGCAAGACTTTGTTTCAAAAGAAAAGAATTCCTCTCAATGATTAATTATAGATTCATTACAGAGATTAACTTTTCTTTTTTTGAGACAGAGTCTCTTCTTTCACCCAGGCTGGTGTGCAGTGGCATGATCTTATCTCACTGCAACCTCTGCCTCCCAGATTCAAGCAATTCTGCCTCAGCCTCCTGAGCAGGAGCTCACCACCACGTCTGGCTAATTTTTGTATTTTTAGTAGAGATAAGGTTTCACCATGCTGACTATGCTGGTCTTGAACTCCTGACCTCAAGTAATCCTCCAGCCTCGGCCTCCCAAAACGCTGGGATTACAGGTGTAAGCCACCATCCCTAGCCCCAGAGTTCAACATTTATTACAGATTTTGTTTTTGTTTTTTTGGTTTTTGTAGAGACATCGTCTCACTATGTTGCTCAGGCTGGTCTCAAACACCTGGACTCAACCAATCCTCCCGCCCTGGCCTCCCAAAGTGCTGGGATTACAGGCATGAGCCACCCTGCCTGGGCTATTATAGACTTTGATAGTAGTCTACTTGATTCATAAAGATTTTTTCTCTCCTAGTCTACGTGTAGTAAACACTTTACTTACAATGTAATAAAAGGAGCAAAAGAATATAGAAATAATATCAAAGAAGAGAAAAATTAATTTAAACTGATGCATATCATATTAAAATAAATTTGAAATAACATACTCAATAAAGAACTATCCAGGTTTTCATAATTTTCTAAATTAATAAATTTAGGGATACATCTTCAGAGTTTATAAGACACCCATTGACTATTTTGTTATCATATATTGCTGCAAAACACTCAATAATGCTCTGTATCCTAAATTAGTTACTACATCTAGGAATATAATTTTTAATTGCTTAATGCTTATATACAAAGTTATCTATAACCATTTTTTTTTTTTGAGGCAGAGTCTCGCTCTGTCACCCAGGCTGGAGTGCAGTGGCACGATCTTGGCTCACTATAACTTCCGCCTCCTGGGTTCAAGTGATTCTCCTGCCTCAGCCTCCCAGGTAACTGGGACTACAGACACCCGCCCCCACACCAAGCTAATTTTTGTATTTTTAGTAGAGACAGGGTTTCACCATCTTGGCCAGGCTGGTCTCGAATCCCTGACCTTGTGATCCGCCTACCTTGGCCTCCCAAAGTGCTGGGATTATGGGCAAGAGCCACCGCACCCAGCCATCTGTAACCATTTCTAAACAGAATATTTTAATACTTTAGAAACTGAGTGAGGTATTTAGTATGCTGACATTTTATAAGGTCCAAAGAGAATGCTAATGGAGTTCCAGGTGAGAACAAGAAATTTTTATACTGATGGCCAGTTTTCATCTGGGACACCCCTCAATGCAGAGGGATTGGTTGATGTCATGTCTGCCCTAAATTGATACTATTTCACTTGAATACAAATTTAGAAAAATATGTTGATAATTCTGCAGCATATTGCAAGTAAATATTAATTTAAATATTGAATGTGTAAGTATTAAATTAAATACTAATCCAGTCTTTCTCAACCCTCCCAGTACTTCAGAATCACCTTAGTGGATTTTTTAAAATACAGATGCCAGGGCTCTATTCCAAGAGAAGCAGTTAGTTGAAGGCCATAGGAAATAATGATTTTTTTGAAAGTTTCCCCAGATGATACTAATCCAGTACAAAACAGGATTAAATGAAATCATCATGTTCCTTTTCTGACAGAATAAATGAATAGAGCTTCATTCACAGAATGGAAGTTTTATAAATTCTATATCTAGACTAAGGGGACATAATCATAGGTTAAGTGGAGAAAACTGTGGCTTGAATACTTTGTGTGGCTTGGCTGAAGGATGATATTTTCAGACAGTGTGTCAACAAATATTTATTGAGCATTTATTTAGTGCCAGGCATTATCATGCTGGTACTAGGAGTAGAGAGATTAACATGATATTTGCCCATCAGCAACTTATATTCTAGAAGAGAGAATTAAATAATAAACATAAAATAATTTTGGGTACTGATAAGTGCTACAAAGAAGACAAATCAAATAATGTGAAAGGTAAATGAAGGGGTGGACTTAGCTCTGCTGAACAGAGAAGTTTCTTTAAAAAGGTAGCATTTGAAAATCTAGAGGAAGAATGTTTCAAGCAACAAGAAAAGTGAGTGCTAAGATCCTGAGATGGGAAGAAATTTTATATATGTTGAAGGAATATCCAGGAAGCTGGAATGGCTAAAACTTGGTCCAGCACTGGGAGAATGGAAGGGATGAGGTCTGAGAGTCAGGCAAGAGCCAGCTGCTGCAGAGTCTTGGAGGCCACGAGAATGCGGTTGCTTGTATTCCAGTTGCACTGGGGAGCTGCCCGTCAGAGGTTTTATTTTATTTTGTTTGAGACAGGGTCTCCCTCTGTCGCCCAGGCTGGAGTGCAGTGGCACAATCACGGCTCACTGCAGCCTCGATCTCCTGGGCTTAAGCAATCCTCCCACCTCAGCCTTCCCAATAGCTGTGATTACAGCCTTGTGCCACACATCTGGATAATTTTATTGTTCTGCAGAGACAGGGATCTCCCTATGTTGCTCAGGCTGATCTCCAACTCCTGGACTCAAGTGATGCTCCCACCTCAGCCTCCCATAGCGTTGAGATTACAGGCTTCAGGCACGGTGGCTGGCCCATCAGAGTTTTTTAAATAAAAGGAGAGCTGCCTGCATTTTGGAATGTTACTCTGGTTGCTGTATGGAAGTTGTCGTGAAGAAAGAGATCAAATTTGGAGGCAGGATCCCCAATGCTGCAAAACTATGGTAGCTGGGTACTGGGAAGATTCTAATTAATCACCTAAGTCTTACAAATAATGTTTTTCTTTATCGTTCTTTTAGTTCAAAGACTCTATACTACAAGGCTTAAAGATGTGGGGAGAATGCAATTCATATAAAAAGGAAGCATCCTGATAGATTTTGCCAAGTATATGAGATGCCCTAATCCAAACAGCTTTTCATCCATGAAGTTTCCATCATGTTGTCCACTATACACTGTAAATTCCGTATCACTACGTAGAACCAGAATCCCTGAAGTGTTTGTGTTTCTCAGAAAATGTTGGTGCACCCTTTTAATCTTGTAATTGAATGAGGTTAGGTTATGTTCATGCCACAAACATTAGATTCCAAATTACTGCTTAAAGTTGAAAGTTAACATTCTAATTGAATTAATTTCTACATATATTTTTCCTGTTCCACCGATTATATTCCGTTTGTCATTTGTTACATCTCAGGAAAAGTGTTCAGTATGAAAGGTCAGTCTGATCCTCAGAATGAGAGAACACAGAATAAGGGTAGGAGGGCTCCTGCAACATCATAGGCTGAGTTCCTCTGAACTAATAGGAGCTAGCAACTGTTCAAATGCTATTGAATGAATTTCATACTTTAAGAAGATGGAATACTAAGGACCATGCTCTGAGTTCATAGCAGTAGCTATCTCATATTTAATAATTAATTTGGCTTTTAAATACTGTCTTAAAATATCTTCTGAATTACTATGTTTAATTCTTAACTTATCCTGGCTTTGTACTGTTAGCCAACTTAACTTTAAATTTCCTGATGACAAGGACTAGGTATTATACACGGCCCATGTGTGTTAAGCCTATTATGGCATAAAATATGTAATAGGAAGTCAGTAAATATATGCCAAATAAAATAAACTTTTAAAAGAATATGGCCCTTATATTGTAGAAGTCAAGAATAAGGTCCTTATACTTTAGACTTTAAAATAGATTTAAAATATGATTGATGTTAACTTATACAAATCCACATGCATAGAATTTGTCAACAGTAGACATATATCAAAACATTTGCAAATAGGATTTATTGATGAGGAGAATTTTCTGGGATAACATCTAAATTGCTATTTGAGAAGGAAAAGGATTGTAATATATAACATGGACATGCTTTTTAAATAGTGCATTTTTAGTAGGAGAGGGTAGAGAATTTGATATCAGGGGCCAAACAATTTTCTGTTCAACAGCGATTCCTTTTACAGCGTTTTTGTCATGACTCTTGTAGCTGATTCCTCTTCAACCCCTGCTCCAAGTCACTGTCCAGCTCAACATGACCATACAAGTAACCAGTACAGTGGATGAAAATAAATCATGTAGCTTCAGGAAGTCTTCCATGTTTCTGTCTGCTTAGTCAATGTTGACACCATTAATACATAGCCCAGTATTGTTGTCCCTGGTCTCCTTTGAAATGCTACAATTTTAAAATCCCATTATTTCAGTGACATTTGTTTTCTTAGGGGATTGGATTAGGGCATGAATAAGAAGGAATATTTATCTTTTCCTTGTTCTTTTCAAGTTTTAAAAGGTTTCTTGATATTTTTATTTTCAATGCAGATTATTATATGACATTGAAACAGTCATCTGCAGTAATTTGAATTTTTTTTTTTCCTTTTAAAATTCCAATCATTGTCTTCAGTAGGTAATCTCCAAGAATATTATAAGATAACATAAAAATGCCAATACGATATTCCTGTTATTTAGAGGTTAATTTTATTTTTCTAGTGAGACAAGGTCTCACCCTGCAACCCACGCTGTAGTGCAGCAGCATAATCCTAGCTCACTACAGACTCTAACTCCTGGGCTCAAGAGATTCTCCTGCCTCAGCTTCCCAAGTAGCTAGGACTACAGGCAGTAGCCACCATGTCCAGATAATTATTTCACTTTTGTGAAGTCGTGGTCTTGCTGTGTTGCTCAGACTGGTCTCAAACTTCCGGGCTCAAGCAATCCTCCCACCTCAACCATGAGCCACCAAAACTCAAACATTTTTAGGCCAAAACTCAAACGTTTTTAGGAAGAAAGAGACTAAGAAGGTGGCTGCCCCTGGGACTTAGTAATTGTGTAAGCCTAGCACTGTTTGCCTAGTGAGTGTTTCAGCACTTTCAGAATCTCAGAGCCCTTCACAGATCCTCTAACAGGAGTTGACCCTCGGGCTTGAATCAATCTACATTTCACCCCTTGCAAGCTCCAATAGTAGAGATTTCTCCCGTGAAAAGTTTCCATAATGCCACATGCAAATCCGTTGGGAAGAGTAGCTCCTCTCTTGCCTGGAAGTGCAGGCTACTTTCTGGAGCTGCTACGTCCCACATGGCCAGTAAGTGTTGTCGTATAAACTTACGCAATTTCCCCATCTCAACACAAAATCAAAGCTTCAAGCTTTGGGAGAAAACTGGGTTTCAAGTTTGATAAAATCTTTTCACAGTAATTATCTAGGATTGATCAATTCTGAAAGCTCTAATTTCTGTTCTTCAAGCTAATTTAGCACAAGGCAACCTGAACAATGCCTCTATTGGATGGGCAGCCTAAGAAACAGATTTTTGCAGGTGTTTCCTCCGTGCTGCAAACCTAAATAGCCCCCTACATTCAATCACATGGATGCCAGAGGCAGGAAAAAATACTGCAACAAAAGAAGAAAAGAGAGCAAGCTCAGTAAAGCTGACTCCTCAAGAGCCATTTTGATGTAGAGATCTCTGTGAAAGCTCATTAAATCCTCAGTGTGTGAGGCAGGGCTTAGGGAAAATCGAAATAAGGATAATAAGATGCCATATCCATCCATACTGACATATTTGTAAAGCATTCATTCATTAAAATACTCCAAGGAAATTCCACATGACTTCTCAGCATGTTAAGGGCCTGAATCAGCTCTTCTGGTTAAACTACAGTCCAGATTAACAGGTGCATACTTGAGAGATACAGTTCGTTTTTGTTTTGTTTTTTGTTTTGTTTTTCATAACACCACAAACAAACCTATTGAAAAAGCAATTCAAAGCATGGTTCCCATAATGAAGGACCAGTTGGGTCCTCTTCAGGAGGAAAGATGACCCTATACACTCGTAATATCTAATATATTTGAATAAATGATAATAGGTCATTAGATGTTGGGTGTATATGTGAAAAGCCCAACATATTAAGTTAGGTCCCCACTGCTTTTATTTTCTGTAAAACATTCATAAGGAAAGGTGTATCTTCATGCTTCAGCCAAAACCTGAATGGGAGTAAGACCTTCTATTATTCAAGATTCCCCAGAGAAACAGAACCCATAGTGTGGGAGTCAGGGGAAGAGGCAGTCGGGAGAGAGGGGGAAGAGAGAGAGGATTATCTTAAGGAATTGGCTTATTCGGTTTTAGAGGTTGGCAAGTCCAAAATTTGCAGAGTAGGCCAGTAGGCTGGAGACCTAGGAAACACTTGATGTTCAATCCAAAGGCACTCTGCTGGCAAAATTCCCTCTTCTTCAGGGGAGGTCTTTTTTTCTCTTAAGTCCTCTAACTGATTGGATGAGGCCCACCTAATGACCTCATTGTAATTTAATTACCTCTTTAAAGACATTATCTCCAAATACAGTAGCATTCTGGGGTGCTAAGGGTTAGAACTTCAACCTGTGAATTTAAGGGGACACAATTTAGCTCATAAACTACTTCAGTGGGTTTTATTATGATCTAGATATTAGAGAGAGAGAGAGAGATGGAGAAGGTTGATAAGAACATGTATTTCTCAGAGCAGTGATTCTCAAAGTATGGTCCTAGGCCCAGAAGCATCAGTATCATGTGGGAATTGGTTAGAATGAAAATTCTCAGCCCCTATCCCAAATCTACTGAGTCTGTGAGTGAGGACCAGCAATTTGTTAATAAACCTTTCTTCCTGGTGGTTCCAATGAAGGCTAAAGTTTGAAAACATCTTAGAAGTTGCTTGACTACAAAAATGACTCCACCTAAGAAGTTTTCCAACAAACATGGGTGTAAATATTGTTCAATCTATGTGTTTTCGTTAAATATATCAAGCTGAGTCATATTTTATTAGTGGGCCTTGGATGTATTTTACTCTTGTAAATTGAAAATGAAGCCAGAGTTCCAAGGATAAGCATCACAACACTGTAAAGAAACTTGGCCTCTGAGTACAGATTTCACAGGGTAAAAGCAAAACTGTGAGTACCCAATAAAGCTAATTTATCAAATACCAGAGCTATCTAATTGCTGTCTGTCTGGTTGGAAGCCTCAATTACCTTATGTAATTCCCATGAATGGCAGACTAAATTATAATGGTGGAACTTAATAAAATTCATTCTACCCTCTTCTTAAAAATGAAAACCTATAAATAGAACTACTGAGTGGCCACTTTTGAACAAGAATGTAGTTTATATTATGTCCCAAAACCCCTTCCACACCCTGACAGCAGTAGCATTTGCAAATACACTGGCATTAAACAAGCCTTTTCCTCATGGTCTTTGAGAATCTACAGTACAGCAGCAAGAGCAGGAAGTTTTAATTCACCTGTGAGTTATTTTCAAGCCTTGCTGGATGGTCAGATCTGTGAACAAGAATGCACAAGACCAACTTATCTGGAGAAGTCAGCTTCATTTGAGCATATATTCTACTTGGTGGTCAAGTATATGTCTCTAAAGGTAAAGCCTACATCCAGGAAGCTTACGTGACTTGCCTAGTACAGTTCTCAGCACATAAGATGCCAGATCACATTGCATAATGCAACAAGAGCTAACACTCATGATTACTTATGTAAACTATATGGCAAGAATTTCCCAGGCCTTTAGGGAAAAAACGTTTATTTGTGGAGCCTAATTTTTTTTATATCAGCTATCAAGAAAAAGATTGCCAAGGAGCATATTTGATTATTGGACTTGGATCTAGATGTACCCTATTTGTGACATTGTCACATAATGACAACCTGACGGTTAATACATTAGGGCAGCTTCTATGTGAGTGAAGCTTCAGAACTACTTGCAAGTTGCATTATTTAACTGTGTCCAGATGGAATAGAGAACATTCTCACACTGAGCAATTTATATCAGCAGGCCATTAATTGGGAAGTTGATGTTTGTCTTTTCCACATGAACAAGGGCTGTCCCATTGCTGGAAGCTAGTGCTCTAACATTTTTAAATAAAGGGAATGTTTGTCATTAGCATTTTCCAAAGAATTGGAGATACTTGATCTGATTTGCCTGTATTTCTTCCTGATCAAATGAAATCTGCAAAGCCTCCATATACTCTTGTGCAATCTTGGCACTTATTTAAATCATAGGAGCTCGCAGAATCAAAATTATACTTTTCATAAAAATTGTTAATCTCCAGAATTCCAAACAGGCAAAAATAAACATTACCTAGAGTTCTTATTGAGTTTTTCAGTGAGTGCCTTCCTAATCAGAGGATTATAATTTAAAATTTGATTAATTTAACTAGAATTTTAGAAGTTCCTAATATCAACTCAGCTGTAAGGATTACAAAAATAGATCATTAAACAAATATTGTATGACCCTTGCTGTATTTCAGGAATTATACTGGAGTTTGACAGCTAAATTTCTGACCACATGTATTCATAGATCCTTAAGTCTTCATAGTTGGGATATACCCTAAGCAATATATATTTCAGTTAAGAATGCACTAGGCTGCAAGTAACAGAAAATCCAGTGTAAACAGTAGAGTAAGCAACTTCGGAATTATTTTTTACACATAACAAGAAGTTAGAATGCAAGCATTGGTTTGCCTACTCTATCATGCCATCAGGGACCTGTGTTTTTTCCTTCTTTTCAGCTCCTCTATCCTTAGTATGTTGGCCCCTATTCCTATGATTGTCTCTTCATGGTGCAGTTGAAGACAATGGCAGTCCCAACCAAGTTTTTCCTCCTTATCCGTAAAGCAAAATGTTTCTCAGAAATCTACTTGAGACTTTCCTTAGATCTTACTAACTGGAGAGTCACAGGTCCACTTTTGTCTAAAAGGCTAAATGAGAACTAGAGGGACAAGATCATCATGGCTGGCTCTTAAGTACAAGAATGACACAGGAAAGTAATGGTTTAAAAAAATTAATATGGAACTGAAAGAGGAGAAATGGAGTCAGTAGGTCCAAGTGGAGCATTGTTAATATAATTCTGGCATGAGAACATGAAGGTCTAGGTAATGGATCCTCTTATGATGGCTTAGTTTGTAATACCCTTCATGAAAGAAAAAACATGGTAAACAGATGGTCAGACATTTCCTAAACAACAGTCACAAGTTGTGCTACATTATGATAAATAGTACGTCTATAGCGGCAAGTTAAGCACTATCCCAAGCACAGAGGTGGTCCTTGGGGCAAGATAGTGCCTCTGAGCTCCTAAGGGTTACATGTTATAGGCCCTAAGTCCCTGAGAAAAAATACAGGTCTGACATGGGTGCATCTCTGTCTACAAAACACAGTGTCTGCTTACGTATATCTTTTTTTTTGAGACAGTCTCGCTCTGTCATCCATGCTGGAGTGCAGTGGTGTGATCTCGGCTTACTACAGCCTCTACCTCCCAGATTCAAGTGATTCTCCTGCCTCAGCCTCTCAAGTAGCTGGGACTACAGGTGCATGCCGCCATGCCCAGCTAATTTTCTGTATTTTTTTAGTAGAGATGGGGTTTCACCATGTTAGCCAGGCTGGTCTCAATCTCCTGATCTCATGATCCACCTGCCTCAGCTTCCCAAAGTGCTGGGATTGCAGGCATGAGCCACCAGGCCCGGCCCCATATATCTTTTTCCATGTTATATGCCCCGATTTCCACCTTATTCTATACACTCTCTGAAACGTCCAAAGAGTCTGCTACATAAATCAATCTCATGCCCAAGTTGGTGGCAGCAGAAATGAAGCTTAACTTAGTCCAAAACGGTTTGAAGAGAACCAAAAGATAAAGCTAGAACCAGATCCAGCACTATCATTATTCTCATGTTACTTTTTAAGATCTTGTCCACATTAGACAGTAACAGAAAACTGATGTTAGAAACACTGAGCACTTGAGTGTCACTCACTCTGATCTCTAGTTGCTGCTTCTGATAATTTTCGCCAATTAGCACAGGCTTCAGTGTCATACTATCTGAGTTTGAATACCAGTTCTGCCACTGAATAGTGGTATAATCTTGGGGAAGTGCTTAAATTCTCTGTATTTTTCTATAAAACATTGATCATAATAGTACCTACCTCACAGAATTGTGGTGAGAAAGAAAGTGAGTTAATATTTGAAAGTCCTTGAAAAGTGTGTGGCACATGGCAGCACTCCTAGAATGTCGGCTATTTTTATTACTGCAGCCATTATTATTCTGGTGTAGAGGTTAACCACCCTGTTTTGGAAGTCATAAAGACCTTGATTCAAATCCTGACATTATCACTTACTATCCCTGTGACCCTGGACACATCAATTAATGGTTCTAAGCCTCAGTTTCTTCATCTGTTAAAAAGGAGAGTCATGCTTGTTTCATCGGGCATTAAGTAAGTGTTAAGATGACATGGGACAGTGCTTAGGCCCGGTTCTGGCAAATAAGTAATTTGTATTCTTTTTTCTCCTCCATGATTCACTCTCTTCTGTGGGTTTGTCACTAGAGCTCCCCGGGATGATCTGTGACTTGTGACTAATCATACTCTGTGCGCTTGTCCTGCTAATACTATTTGAGTGAAACAAACAGATTCGGCATCAGGAGCTGTCTTCAAAGGAAACTAGATTCATAAGAACAGTCTCTTACAGTTTTAAGAAGAAAAGATACCATCCTACAAATACGGTGAGGGTCTTGATGAGAGAGGTAAGACCCTGCCGCCGACCATGATTCTCCGGCATCAGCTGGGAGTCCCACCACATCTTTGTCTCTTCCCCACCAGAACTCAGTGATCTAACCACCCTCTAGAGTTGCTTACCCACCGTTTGTTGGGAAGCCGTGAGAGCAAAAGAAAGTTTGAGACCTGGGTTAGTTGTCCCCATTTGTCATACCGTTGGGATAGCTCTGATTGTCACATTCTCAGAAATGCACATACTAAGCCCTGAGAAGATACAGTCTTCTTTGTGAATCACCTCCATCCCAATTTCTGACCTCACTTTTAAATGGGGTGTATCTACAGCACAGAGTCTGTAATTCTGAGACACATCAAAGCCTATTTGGTGGCCCCCCCTGAAATCAGAAGAAGATGTAATTTTCTATGGTTTTTGCGTCTTTTGCACACAGTCCAAGCGAAGAAGGTGTTAGTTTTAGCGTGGATGTGGCTGTCCTTTCTCCAGTAAACTCACAGGAGAAGGACATTGCTGTCTTCTTTCCTTCTATCCTTGACCACATCCCTTCTGTATTGTTACTTCTTCTTCCCAGACCCCTCCTCCCACAAACAACAGTTTTATCCTCTTTATTCTGTTCAAACTGCCTTCTAACATTGACCACCACCAAAAGACATTGCTTCCAGAACAGGCTGAATGGAGAACCTTAAATGCATGGGGAATATTCCTGACTCTCACCTGGAATCAGCCTGGGTTTTACACTTGAATTTAAAGCAAATGTATGCACAGGAGATCCTGGGTGAGCTACTCTGAACAGGAGATGGCAGTAGCGGCCAAGAATTTGGACACCCCTTTCTAGTCCTAACAGAGATTTCCCATCGATTGATTGTCAGTTCTGGACTGCAGTTTTGCCTCACCAAACCAAGGTAGCTAAACAATATGCCTAAGATCCCAGACCTTGCTGAATCTCACAACTATTGAGGAACTAGAAATTGCTCAAATTAAAGGCTGAACAACCAAGTGAACACTGTGGGGAGCTGTTACTAAGTCTCACTGCAGAGGAAAGGAGCCCTCCAGGAAATAAACAGATTGCCCACTTAGATTAGCATTAGCGGCTTCATTGGAAGGAGCAAGGATCAGAGATCCAGTGTACTTTCTTACTCAGACTTTGAGCAAGTCATTTAGCGATGTGATTCAACCCATGCTCTCATGTGGATTCAGGGGATAAGGAAGTCTTCCTCACAGACTTGACAAAGGGTTAAGTAAGATAACAGCCAGGAAAACTCATCTTATATATTATGACATGCTATAAAAATACAAGAAAGACATTTTGGTTGGTTTTAGGTCATTTCTTCGAGTTTGTCTTGGCACCTCCAAATTTCCTAGACCAGATTTCTTTTTTTTTTTTTTTTTTTTTTGTCCAAGTAATATGGTCAGAAGCTGTTTGACTACAAGTCTATTACTTCTCTAGTAATTATAATTTCCTCAAGAGTTATGGCACACAAATTACTTTGTAATAGCTCTGAATTCTTTGCTTTATCCGGAGTCTACAATTATGCACTTATCCCTGCTCCTGTCATCTGTGGTACTGATTTATGGAACCTTCTGTTCTCAGATCTCATTTCTTACCTCTACCTCCTTTAAAACTCAAGAAATTGTGGCAGCAAGGTCAAATTTCTCATCGGTCCAGCATTACATTCTCAGGTGTAATTATTACCGTCTTAATAAAGCAAGCAGTTAGTTCCACAATGGTCTGTTTAATTCACTAGATAATTGCTAAGCCTTCACAATATAACTTCCCATCCTGTCCCTTGCTATGATTCCAGAACCACCATGTTGTGATTTGAAACATCTATTAATTTGGTGCACATATTAATTAAAAATTTATTTCTAATGAAGAATATGATGGATAAAGTGCCACGTAAAAAAAAAAAGGAAAATATAATTAATCTTGACCAATTTCACTTGGAGCAAAAACAATGTAACCGGAAAGTTCTCCAGTAACTGCCACACACTCACAGACTTTTCTTTCCAAAATTTGTAAAAAAAAAAAAAATCTAAATTTTAAAGTACTGCAGAATCAGTTTGGTATTATGACAGAAGATTTATAAGCCATGCGATTATACAACATTTTTGATATAGTTAATATGGCAAAGATATATTACTTCACTTTGTTCCACTTGTGACCTAGAGTGAATTTTATTCACAGTAAAATTAGACCTTACTAGGTTCTTATACCTGAATGACCAAGAGGTAGAGAAAATTCCAGCACAGCCTTATTAGAGAGTGGGATCTATTACAAGACCATAATCTAAAGCCAGTTCTCAGTTTTATTATTTACTTTGCTGCCTTGATCATTTTTCTGCACTCATTTGGCTTGAAGGCATAGACATTCCCTGTTGATGATCTCGGCTTGGCAGTTGGTTTCTGCTACACATTTTGATTCCTAATATGGTAGTAGGAGAGGATTTTGTATGAGTTCCAGCGAGTTTCTCTGGGCTTGTGGAATGCAGCAAGGAAAGAATCCTACAGAGATGAAAACATGAACATTTGCATTGATAAAGAGAAAAATGAAAGAAAGTATCACTCTAATTTTTTTTCCTTTTCTTACTCTTTTCATTTTCACTTCTAATAATGTCTTACACTTTTAGGGTGGGAGGAATTAATACTATGTTCTTTTATTGCCCATACCTTCATGGCCATTTCAAAAGTTATTTTGAAATGCTTGAGTGTTTTTACAAAGACAGTGTTAACAAAACAGTTTTCATCATCATCAAGGTCTGAATCCCTGAAGCACCCTATTCCACTGTTTTGCACATTAGCCACATGAAGACAACTGAAAGAATAAGTTTCATGTCGCTAAAAGAGAATAATAGGTTGATCATGTTTATTCACAGGGTACAAATGACATTGTCTTAATTTTGCAGCAATATGAACTATTGCTAAAGAAATACCTTACTTGCTTATCCATCTATTGATTGTGTTGGAGTTCAATGCAATTTTTCTCTCACGGTCATCAAGTCATTCACAGAATCAGGGGCTTTCAAGGGTAAGAATTCAGTCACGGGGTCTTAGTTTCTGTTTCTGGTTGGGCTAATAAAGCCCCTTCCTCATCCCTCTTTTCCACTTATCACCAGCGACGCAAATTTAAATCGTAATAAACCACTCCACCGGTAAGGGAAGAACACCTCAAGTAAGCATGTGTACAACTCCAGTAAACACACTGTGCAGGCAGCTCTCCCAAATGCTAGCAGTTCACTGTGCATGCAGACAGCCCACCTAAGGGAAGAATCAGGGAAGAAGGGACACAGGGAAGAAGGGACACAGGAAGTATGCCAACCTATAACACCCCATGTACTTGATCTTTCAGGTCACCTGTTTGGCCCTCTTCCAAGTGTACTTTTCTTTTCATTCCTGCTCTAAAGTTTTGTTAATTAAACTTTCACTCCTGCTCTAAAACTTGCCTCAATTCCTCACTCTGCTTTATGCTCCTTGGCCAAATTCTTTCTTCTGAAGAGGCAAGAATTGAGGTTGTTGCAGACCTGCATGGATTCACTGCCGCTAACATACTTGCTACCTCAAAGAAAGCAACTAGGTGGGATCCTTAAAGGGCCACAGACTGATGCCTTATGCGGGTGGACAAACTACTTCAAAAGCCACCAAAAATTTCCCATTGGAGCATAGCAGAGAAGAAAAGTGTATGGTAAGTCATAGGAGCTGGCAGAGCCAAGATTCCCGTTACTGTCTGTCTGGGCAATGGGCCAACAGATGGAGAAGGGTTGGAGGTCATCTGAACTGGTAAGGTAAAAACAAGTATACATCTCAGAGGACAGCTGCAAGGGAACCCATATCTTTGCTGCCAAGCATATGCAGCAAGAGCTGCAGGTACACAAATAATATAGGGATTGTGTGGTTTAACATGTGAAGCGAAACTATAGAAAAATGCAGACTTGCCTCCAAGGCAGATAGTCTGGTGGGTGTGCAAGGCCATTGCAGAATACACACAGAGAAAACAGACTAGGGAGTGCAGGTTCTTGGGAAGGAGCTGATTTTAGTTGAAAAAGCAGAGGAAACATCAGACATTGCACAGTGTTAAGCTGTAGCCCTACCACTCTCACATGTCCCCTGTCAGGGAGGGTTGTTAGTGCCTCAGTCCTACTCCTACTTGATGGAGACTCCTTCCCACCCATCAGGCTGAGCTGAGAGATCAGCCAAGGGGAGTAGAGCCACTGTGGCAGAGAGGAATCGTTCTGCAGTTGGTTAGTAAGCAGGAGAGCAAAAAGGGAGAAGGAAACCATGTCTGGGGGTTCAATGCCTCTGCTGAAGGAAATAAGGTGTAGAGGTGTCTTACTACTGGGGAACATATCTGTGTCGTACAGAACCACAGTATGTTAGCAGCAGTGAATCTATACACGTCTGCAGCAACCTCAGTTCTAACTTCCTCAGAAGAAAGAATTCGACACACTGGTATAAGGCAGAGTGAGAGACTGAGAAAAGTTTTCGACCAGGAGTCCCTTAGGGTGGGCTGTCCGCATGCACAGTGGCCTGCCAGTGCTTAGGAGGAGCCACATGCACGATGTGTCCACTGGAGTTGTACACGTGCTTACTTGAGGCTCTCTTCCCTTACCAGTCAAGTGTTCCTATAAGGTAATATCCCAGTTAGACTCAGCCATCTTGCCTCTTAGTTTGCATGCTTCAGCCCACTCCCCGAGATCTTATCAGGAAGTTGATCACCAGTCTCAGGTTTTTCTATCTTTTGGGAAAAGCACCAGCCTTTCCCTGGTGCTGTCTGCAGCCAGTTATTATTTTAGGGAGGCAGTTAATACTTGCCTGACCATTGCCTGATGGTTGCCTGACATTCGTGGGGTGGGGCGGCGGAAGGTCTCTCCTGCCTTGCTTATGTCTTAGGCACATGCTATGTGTGAATGGGATTGATATATTTTCTTGCTTCTCTGTTTTATAAAATACTCTAGAGTAGTTGATTCTTTGCAAGTTTTTAAACCTTATCTCATGCTCAAAGACTAAATTGTAAATCAAGAAATAATCTAAGAGAGAGTTTGAATACTCTCTCTTAATTCCCTGTTAGATTATAAGGACAAACCCTCCAATAATTGCAATCCTAAATAGTAAGGTACAAATAAAAATAGGAAAAAAAAATGAACTTCAACCTCTGTCAGCAAAACTAAAAATTAAATATTGAACCATAACTATCTGTTTTCCTCTATAAGCCTACCAATTCTTTTCCATATAGGTAAGGAAGGCAAATATGCATTTTTATTTACAATTTAGGTTGGGACTGCTACAGTGACTCACCTGGAGTACACCCCAATGAAAATTTAGTGGGCAATAACACAGAACACTATAAGCCCATAAAATTGTAAAACATTATTGGAGTTTGCCCATCCTCCAATTGTCTTCCTGAAGTCTGTTTTTCTCTTTCTATAGGAGAAGCTATTTAGAGTCAAGCATCATTAAATCAAAATGCAAAGGAAGGAGAAAATGAATGTGGGTTAATTGCATTCTGAATGCAACTGAACCGCAGTTGGTACAAATTACTGGAGTATAAGAATGCATTGTGCATACCAGGAAGACAAGTAATTAGGTGAAGCCAAATTGGGTGTGTACCAGGAAGTGGCAGCAGATGAGGATTCTGAGTGTGTTTGTGTGTGTGTGTATATGTGTGTGTTGGCAGGTGGGAACACATTGGATCCTTGTATGTTGCACTAAGAAGTTGGGACTTTATCCTGAAGCATAGATCTCCCAGGAGAGTTGCAGCTGCTGTCTAGGAGTGTCCCATTCTATGCAATTTGGCACACTCTGTGTAATCTTCTCTTCTTTATTGCACAAAGAAGTCCTATGCCTGCAATCTTGCTAGAGAAGTAAAACCTGTATTCCTTATCAGTAGATCTGCAAGGTAATAAAGGGAACATTCTGATGGGAGCAGCTGCAATGGAATTGAAGACCTCTTCTTGCCATCAACTGCCTGAAGATAAAAAGAGTACAATTAATTTAAATAAAGGGCAGAAAGGCACAGACTCTAAAGCAATTAATTTTTTGTAATAGAGGTAGAAAGAAAGCAGAGACCAGTGAGGGCTACAAAAATCACAGCAGGCTCCTGGGAGGAGGTGACACTTGCTGTCCCTGCCAGACATAAAGCATAATCTTCAGGGTCCTCAAGAATTAAGTGACAGACTCAAAAAAACGTTTCTCCAGTAGGGATATAGTGATGTGCAAAATAGACAAATCTCTAGTCTCACGGCTCACCACAGAAAACACAAGTGCCTGTATTTTTTTGCAGGGTCTTGTAAGGTTACCTGTACCCAAAGGACTTACGTAACTGTTCCTTTATATATTTTCCATTTTAGTTACTTATTTAGTAGAATTATTTGCTTGCTTATTTAGTTTTTGTTTGTTTGTTTAAATTATAAAAGTAATATGTGTTTATGACAGAGAAGTAAAAACAGACCAGAACTGCAATCCTCCCCTGCCCTACCCAATCCTTCCATTTGAAGATAACCAATGTTAAAGTATTGCATGTGCAACCTTTCATAAATTTTTCATACATATGCACGCATGGATTTATGTTATGTATAAATATTATCATACTATTTTACTTTTCATGTGACCGCTACAGTGATAGCACCATAATGTTGATATAGGAGGGATTCCACCCTCTTTCCAATCTGGGTCTTGAAGCTCCATTGCAAAATACTTATATAAAATAGAATATCGATTTTTCGTATCAAAGAAAGGAAAGTGCTGGAAAGTAGGAGACAGTAAAGCCCCACCAAGTAAATCCGTGGTTTTGCCAGTTAAACATTTTTGTATAATAGCACGTAGTTGCCTATAATTCCCTTGAGTGAATGGACCAGAATTTCTTGATCATTCTCCAATAGTAGACATGTTGAGTATATGTAGAGTTTTTGCCTTTATAAACAATACTATTTTGAATCCCCTTGTACATAGCTTATACTTAGGCAAGGGAATCTATAACATCAATTCCTATAAGCAGAATTTCTCAGTTAAAGGGAATATGCATTTTAAATGTTAATAGATGTTGGCAAAATTAAGCCAGTTTTCCAGTTTACAGTTAATGGCAGAGAACATTGGTTTTTAAGAATGTCTTTGTAGAAAGAAAGTGCTGAGTAATGCAGCCACAGAACTAGTTCTGCTAGCTTAAGTTTCAAAGTCTACATACCTACCCATTTGCAACTAGAATCCAAGAGAGGCTTTACAAGTTCAGTTTTCTCTGAGCTTTTAATAACAAAGTTGTTTACATTAGCAATGCAACTAAACTGTGGAGTAGCATAGTCTCATCTACATTGAGAATCATTTTTGTTTTAGCTTGTGGGAGTGTAAATTACTATTAAAGGAGTTCCATTTCAAATCCAAAGAACATTCTATTGAGGAAAAAAACTAATGAGAGAGGGAGCCATGGAGGCCAAGTCTGAGCTGCTGACCGTAAGGCAGATAGAAAGAAACAAGGCAAGGCAGAGAAAAAGTTCAGGAAATTGAATAAGAAACTGTGTCACGATCACATAACCATTTAGGTCTCATGAAACAAAAGGTATAGTAGATATTTGCCTGGAAGTCCCTTGGAGAAAGGATGACAGGAAGGCTAAAAGGCAAACGCAAAAAGTTGGCCATCTTTACCATTTTCATCTCACGTTCAAATGCTTCTTAGAAACATACAACCTTATCTGCATTAACATTTTGACATTTTATGTACAGATCCTCTTCTAGAGTTTAGGTTTATATTTATGTTATTGTAGTAAAATAACAGATGATCACTGTTTTTTCAAAGATTAAAAATATGACACAGAAAAATGCGAGCATTGATAATTTAGTTTCTGGCTTTATCAAATATCTTTTAAAAACTTGGCAAATGATATACTAAGGCTTCTCATACATAATTTATATTATTGATTAAAATCTAAGAATGGAAGGAAAAGGCTAAGTCTAATTTTTTTGCTAAAAGAACGAGTAAAAAATAATCAGCCATCTTAATATTTCACACAGCAAACTATTTGAAATTCATTTCTGCTTTGAAAGGAAAGTTTGAGGTTAATAATTTCTATTATACACTATTGATAAAGAAAGAAGATGTAAAAGATACAATGTACTCTTAAAAATGATTATATTTTCAATGAAATATAAAAGAACAGCTTCTTTTTTGGTCAGTAAGAAAACTATTTGAAACCCTTTGTAGTCATAAATAGCAAAAATACAATGAAAATCCTAAAATATGTGTGTGTGTTTTCTCTTCTTCAAGTTTCCTATAATATCTATGATATATTTTTAACTTACTCTGAATTGTAAGGCATGCATCAGTTGTCAGTTATCAAAAGCATCTCTGACAATTTGAGGTAGCAAAAAACAATGGAACAATGAACATGTTTATTTAGTCTTCCCTGCTTTTACAATTTGTCATTGAAACCTGTTTCTTTGTCCTAATCATGTGTTCTTAAATTTTGCATTTACTTAGGATTTGGTGATTGAGAGTTTGGGTTTTCTGTTTGCTGGTTGATGGTTAGTTGGTCAGTTGGTTGGTTTTTCTTCACCCAGTTGCATACAATGTATTTCTAAAAGGATTTTTAAGGAAATGTGGAATGTCATTTAGTAATAAGCACTTTTGCCCATTCCTCCTAAATATCTCTCCTATCTCCACGTCTTCTTCTTACCCGCAGCCAGCCTTGATTTAGGCACTCATCACTTCCCTACTGATGACAACAGCCACCCAAAGCCCAGCCCTCTTGGCTCCTGCCTTGACATTACTGCCAATGGCCTCAACCTAAAGCAAAATTTTCATTATGCCACTCTCCTGTTTTAAATGCTTAATTGGTTTTAATTAGCTTCTTACTACCTTCATGATGAAATCCAAATTCCTTAGAATGCTCTGCAAGCCCTTTCATGACAAGGCCCAGGCCTGCCTCTCCAAATGGCATCACTTGTAAATGGCATCATTTACCCTACGCTGCAGCAGTAATAACACCATGCATTTCACACCGGGGAGCTTTGGTGGGTGTCAGTGCTGTCCCCGAACTGTCATCATTGTAGCCTCCCACTCTCGCCCTTCACTTCAACCTGGAGAACCTCTAAAGTTGTGCTTTTCTGCTTTTCCTGTGTGTATCATGTCCTGAGAATCTTGTTAAAAAGATGTTACTTCTGTGAGTCTAAGATGGGGCCTGACATTCTGCATTTCTAACCAGCTCCCAGGCAATGCTGGTAACACACATTGAAGACAAAGCTCAAAAACCTTACTCTGCTATCACTCCTTCTGTGAAAAACTCTCCTACAAAGCTGATCTATGCAAAGTGTCCTCTTTCCAACATTTATGGCTTGTATATAGAACATGTACAGGTGCTCTTAGATGTCTCACACCCTATTTAATTACCTGGTTACAGGGCTGTCCCTGTAATCACTAGTCAGTCATCAAGGGCTGGAACAGTGACTGTTGCTCCTCATAGTCCCAGCACTAACAGTTGGTGCACAAATGATCATCTGATAAAGTGTTGTTAAAAATGTCCACTGGATGGAAAGTAAAAATAATTTCTTAGTTCTCAAATTCATAGGTTTTTTTGTTTTGTTTTGTTTTGTTTATGTGATTGACAATCTCTCCAATGGGGTTTTGCTTAGGGAGAGGCTTTAAAGTAATTGATTCTTTTAACCAACTTGTAAATCAAGAGGCTGGCCATGAGTTTGAAAAGCCCAGACCTATTAAGACAGTACAACCAATTATCTTTGCAACCTTGTGGGTGACTTCGCCACCCCACAGCCCTGACTGTTTCCAAAACACCTGGCCTTGCGGAAAAGAATGAAGAAAGAGCCAAGTCACAGCGAATATTCTCCAGCAGAGTTTGGGCAACAAGTGACACCTCAAAGATGTCACTTAGATGAGTAGAGAGAGAATTAGTGGAAACTGCCAGGCGTGGTGGTCCATGCCTGTAGTCCCAGCTACTCCGGAGGCTGAGGTGGGAGGATCGCTTGAGCTCAGGAGTTCTGGGCTGTCGTGCGCTATGCCGATCGGGTATCCACAGTTCGGCATCAACATGGTGACCTCCTGGGAGTGGGGGACGGGACCACCAAATTGTCTAAGGAGGGGTCAACCGGCCCAGGTTGGAAACAGAGTAGGTCAAAACCCCTGTGCTGATCAGTAGTGGGATCGTGCCTGTGAATAGCCACTGCACTCCAGCCTGAGCAACATAGCAAGACCCCGTCTCAAAAAATAATAATAATAAATAATTTTAAAAAGAGAGAGAATTAGTGGAAACAAACATCTATCCGAGATTTCTCCCATCATATCACAAACTTGACCAGAAAGGCCATCAGTAACTGTCCCAACCATGGTAACCGATGGCCCTGAAATTTGGTCAATATCAGGTGTATCAGAGCCTGAGAGATAAGAGTGGTTCTCAATACTGTATGCACATTAGAATCACCTGGGATGTGATATTTGTAAAATATGAACATCTGAGGCCCCACCTAGAACAGCTAATTCAGAATTTCTGGGGAAATGGCCAAGGAGTCAGTAGATTTTAAAACTCAGGTGATTATACTGTAAAGCCAGATCTAACAGCCACTGGTAGAGGGTAGTACCTTCTTCACCTCTAGGTGACTCAGAAGTGACTATCTAGCTTCAGCTCATACATCCCACTAATTGGTCACTGAGTCTTACTTATTTTAAGCCAAACGAAACCAATAGAAAATTTTACCTTTTCTCAATGCAGAAGGCACTAATGAGTCTATAACTAAGAATTTTTAAATTTCTACTCACATTCCTATCAGAGTTGTTGAGAAATTGTTGAGAAAAAATGTGAAATGTAGAAAGAAGGAAGCTGAATTCACTTAGAAAGCAGAATTCCAAATAAGCTTAATTTCCTTTTCTCTAAATCTTAATGATCTACCTTGCTTTTCTTCTCCTTCCACTTTCTCCACGAATTCATCAGTCATAGTGGTGAGCTCACAGTATCCAGCAGCAGATCAGGTGGGATCACACCAACAAAGGATCTGAAGGTACAATGCAGAAGTTGCCAGATAATGGGATTCAATTACATTTATAAGCATAGGCTTCTCCAGTGTTGGCTGTCGCCCTGCCAAATGTGGAAGAGCACTGTGTTATCTACATGGCAGGCACTTCATACATTTTAGTTGAATTTGACGTGGAGTACCTCAATTTTTCAAATGAAATATTTGAGGTCTGCAATAATAAATATAAATAATAATATAATGAAGACTTGTACCTACCACACTAAAGAAATAAAACCTAACATCTATAATCAAAATATCCTGTATCCTCTTAATCTCCTTTCTCCCATTCTCTTCTCAGAGGTAACTGTTGTCTTGAATTTATTATTCCTAACCCTGTTTTCTCATTTTGTTTGTCATTCCAATGTATGTTTTTATAACATACACACACAATTTTGATTTTGCGTGTTTTCGGATATATAAATGGCACTTTATTTTATGTATTTTATGCAGTTTCAAGCTTTATATAAAGTTTATCATATATCCTTCTGCAACTTGACTCCCTATTTCATTCTTGAGATGTGTCCATGTTGATTAAAGTAACGCTGTTACTTTTTATTACTGTATAACATGTCATGGTAGGTAAATACCCCAGTTGGTCTGCTAATGGATTTTTTAGTTATTTCTAATCTCTTGCTGTCACAGACAGTGCAACATATCTCCTTATGCAAATGTGGATGAGTATCTCTAGATATTTACCTAAGAGTGGGATTGCTGGAATGTAGGGTATGCACATTTTAAAATTCTCTAGATGTATTAAATAACACCCCAACCAGAAGTATGTAAACTTTCCTATTGCTCACATCCTTGCCACTTTGGTATTTTAGACTTTTAAATGTTCGGCCAATTTTAACTGGTGAGTTTTTCCTTAAAAACCCTGAAGAGGGCAGCATATCATGGCAATTGCTGTATCCTATACCTGCATTCCAGTTTACAGGTCCCTCCCTTATTTACTGCTTGAAAATCTTTGACCTCAGTTACTCTTCAACCCACTGTCTCACCTCAATCAGCTCTGGGCAGTATCTTAGAAGGACAGACAAATATAACACTATCTCAAAGCTGAAAGTTCCCTCCAGCTTTTTCATTCCACATTCCTGACACACTTCTGTCCTCTGACAAGGAGGTAGGCAAACAGAAACAAGTCAGTCTGGAATTAAAGCACTTTTTCCAGTTCAAAGTAGCACAAGAGAGATATGTATGATGTGAGTAGAGAGCAAAGTCTTCCACCATTCTAAAGCAGTTGTTTGCAATCTAAATAGAAGGGCATTGCACACTATCATAAACTATGCTTATGTAAATGAGAGAAATACTGAGAAGTAGAAAAAAGTCTTGCAAAGTGGCATTGTTTTTCTTCTGCAATAAAAGCTATGTACTCCTTTGCCTTCTCAGTTACATTGTTCCTGGTTCCCTAAGGAAGAAAAACAGTGTTAAAGCTTCAGAATATCTCCTACAATTTCTCTCCTTTAATACTGAGCTAAAGTCCTGCCACTTCCAGAGTTCCACAGTGGGAATGCAGCCTTCACGAAGATGATTTCCTTTAAACAAAGCAGATGTGAAATTGAGCCGTGCTTAAAGATTTGACGTGGCTGCTTTAAGAGGAATTTATTGTTAGTACTTACAAAGTAGACCTACAACTACCACTCTACTTTTTTATTTCTGAAACTGAATTTTAAGATTGTATTGCTTTAAAATAAATGAATGAATAAATAATAAAATTTCATTGGTTGGGGAGGAGGAAGTAGGCAAAGGAATATGAATTGTTCTTGGATTGATTGCTATTTTGAGTTATCAAATATTTTTCCCCTCCATTGCGGTAGATCAGACTTTCTCCAAATGATATCTGCCGCTTTTTCATTAATGTCTTGGAGTCTTTTATATACTGCTGTGTTTTATAAATCTAAGGTGTGCCATTTAGAGAGTCTGTGCTTCTGAACTGTTTGACCATAGTTTCCTTGTTCAAGGAACACTTCACTGGAGTTCAAAGGTCACACTTTGGAAACCACTAGTGTAGCTGTTCTAAAGTTGACTACACCATCATTACTAAGCATGCTGGCCAGAAATTCACAAGACCCAATTATATGTCAGGCTTGACTGAAATTCCTTCATGGTAGAGTATCTATCTTGACATGTTGGTTGGTGTACATATTGCTCTTGCATTGAATATTGTTATGTAGACATTTGAAGCCGGTCTAATTTTTGCTTTACCCAACGTGACTCTTTTTTTTTTTTTTTTTGCTCAAATTCCCAAGGAATGTCTTTGTTCTTGAATTTTAAGTATTCAATCAGGGCTATGTTAAGCATTCTGTTATCAATATTTCCTAGAATGTGATATGCTCTGTCAGTTTATAGATGTGGTTATTCTTTCTCTTCAGTGAAATTTCCTTGTGTGGTATTTGTGAATACTTTTCCTGTTACATTTACTGAAACTTCTTCTTCAGGGACATCAATTTCCTCATGTTAAGTGCTTTTGAACTCCAATCTGTCACCTTCTAATTCCTTTGGTTTTCTAATTCCTTGCATTTACAAGTCGTTCCTCAAGGCCAGTAATTGTATTTGCAGTCATGTTTATTTTGTTCCTTGCTCTGTCACCTTTTAAAAATTCTCTCTATCATACTGTTTTTCTACTCAGCTTCCTTAGTTCTGTAACCTTCCTGTGGTTCTGTCAACTCATCTTTGAGCTCTTGTTTTTCTGAGTTCATGTTCTCATTAACTTGATTCATAGTACAAAGCACTTCTGAGGAATTTTGTTTTGCCCTTTGGACTATGTTTTCTTTAAAAGTGGGAGTTTTATCTTTCTTTTGCATGCTATGTTCCTTTCTTTTAAGGTTGATTGGTTTTGTTTGTTTTTATTTGGGAGCATTGCCTTAGCTTGTTTGGATATTTGTCACTGGCTTCCCCCATCTTATTCATACCTGAACAGCTTTACCCAGACCTTCCCTATTCTATCTAGTATAGGTGACTTATTGACTAATGTTTTCCCCAAAATTATGGTTAAAGAACTTGATTTTGGATATCATCCACTTGACTGCAGCCTAAGAAAATGGTGCAGGAGTAGAACCTCTGGGTTCTGCACTCTTGGTTTCTCTCTCTCTTTCTCTCTCTCTCTCTCTCTCTCTCTATCTATCTCTCTCTTTCTCTCCTTCCCACCCTCCCTCCCTCCCTAGGATTCATTATATGTTTTGAACTACATTTTAATCCCTCTCTTTAATCAGAATACATGTCCATCCTGAAGGGAAACAGCCTAGGATTTTTTTAAATCATTCAGCAAATTTTTATTGAGTGCCTCTCCTTTGCAAGGCACTATTCTAATCTAGGTGCTAGAAATAAGCAGTGTGAGCAAAGGAGACAAGATTCCCCTTTCTAATGAGTTTATATGCAATGTAGTATCTTTACTGATACATGTGGTGTCAGAAAGAAGCAGCCCACTTCTGTCCAATACCCAATACACTACCCTTCAGACAAAAATGAGAAAAATAAGGATAGTAATTTAGTTATTTTCTTTCTAGATTTGAAGACCATAGTGAGGTCTTAAGATTTCAGTAATTCACCAGTAAGGTTCCAGGGGTAGGGAGGGAGCTCAGGATTAGAAGCTACACTGCGCCACTCCAAAATCTGTTCTTTTCTGAGCCAGCATTGTATGTGTGTGTGTGTGCACCTGCACGTGTGCACACATGTGCATGCATGCTTTGTTGTCTTTTAATGTCCATATTATTAGGTAACAGTCTTTTCCTTATTTCCTTGCTGACTTATTACTAGAAAGGAGGGAGCTAGTGTTTCTTGTTGCTGGAAGTCCTTGTTTTTAGTTCTGAGAGAAAGAGAGAGATTCTATAATCTGCTTTCACTCTATCACCTGAGGCTGGAGGCCTCAACTAGTTCTTTTAACCCTAATTAAACATCTTACCAGAGTCTGCAAATATAAGATTGCTATGAAATAGCTCTGTTCTCAGAATTTTTTAAGTACTTTAAGACACAGACACAGACACAGACACACACACACACACACACACACACGAAGCTGAGGGGGTTTGGTTGGGTTCTTTGCCAGCTTAGCCTCTTACTGTTGGCTAAAAAAACATTTCGAGGACTTAAACTGTGGAATACTTCTAAGGAATTGCTTAGTCATATCCCTGGACACCACAAAATGGATTCCCTCAGATTTAAGAAACACATTTATCAGAAAAATTCTTCAATTTCGTGATACATTACACTCAAGATGTTATTGCACAATCCCACAGAAATCCAGTCCCTCTTCTAAATATGCCAAACACATATATGGATTGAGGCAAGCAGCGAGAGGAAGTGAGAATGAACACCTGTTCCTGAACTCTACCAAGATACCAGCTCTGGGTTAGCATTAGGAGGCCTAAGCACCTGGATCTATTAACCTAAATAGAAAAAGAAATAACCAAATACTTGTGGGTTATTGTGTGTGTGTGTGTGTGCGTGCATGTGTGTGTCTTAAAGTACTTAAAAAATTCTGAGAGCAGAGCTATTTCATAGCGATCTTATACTTGCAGACCCCAAGGTAAGACGTTTAATTAAATGTTTAACCAAGAAGTATTTGGTTATTTCTTTTTCTATTTAGGTTAATAGATGGAGCATTACCTACAAATGAGATGAAGCATTGCCTACAAATATCCCTCAGACAAGTCATACTTAGTTCAGATTATAAAGATAATATTTGATAAATGCTGTACATATAAGGGAATTTGAAGGGCACTAGCTTGCAGCTTCTTGTGTCACTACCATGCCTCTAATGTAATTTCCCCCATCTAGAAATGTAATCCTCAGCCAGTTGCATTGAAAGCTGGTTACCGTGGAGATGATTATCAGTATTATGATGACCTATTTAGAAGAATTTCTGCATTGCCAGAAGACAAATAACCACAGAGAGAGCCTTTCAAATGAATCATGCTCTTTCTCTGAAAGTGCCTTTACAAACAAATGCCATGGATGTATTGTGTGTGTGTGTGTGTGTGTGTGTGCATGTATGCTGTGTGTGGATTTATTCATTATTTGGATTTGCAAAGGTTTTAGTGAAATTCCAGTTGTCTTTACGTATTCCAAGAGTAGAGAGGGTAGTACAAACAACAGGCATAAGCATATAGACATCTGTCCTCTTCCTACAATTTAAAATGCATGGCCATGGCTGTATTGATTTCTCAGCAATGTTAACATTTCTTTCATTTGTACAGTTTTTCTTGCTCATCCACTGTTTTTTGAGCATTTTGCAGGAGTGCTGGAGTGTGGTTAGCAGGTGATTGGTAAAAACTGGTTTCTACAAACTGATTGATCGGCCATTCATAGCTCCTAAACATACTATGACTACTTGATGGCTATTTTGATTTTCTCAAAATGAAGTCATGAAATCTTCTCAACTTCTACCTGGTCTCCCATTTTTCTGTATAATAGTTTTCTGTGTGATTGTATGCAGATCTAGCTTTTTTTTTTTTGTAAGTTTTTAAGTTTGTCATTCATTAATCATTGCCCTGCTCCTTATAGGAATGAGTGATGTTTCAGCTGTTGCCCTTTTTGGTTTTGTTTTGCTTTTGGGTATTCTTTTTCTTTACTTTTCTATTTTTTTAAGACATTTAATTTGCACTTGTAAAAATTTCAGGGATAAAAATTAAACTTTTATTATGTTCACAGTAGCAGCAAATAACAATATAAGCCAAATGTTACCCCAAATATGTCAGACAAATCTAATATTTTCCTTCCAGTCTATGAAGGTCATGTATTATGGCATTTTATATTTGTTCTTACTGTATTTTCAGGCATGCTCCTTTTTCTACTCTCATCCCTCCACCCATTGTCACTTCCTCCAAGGTAATGGCAAGAATGTTCATATTTTCTGCTGTTATTTCATATCATCTAGGAAAGTGCTGGATAACAGATGTTTAATAAACCTGACCCATCATATAACTTCAGAGGTTTCAAACATTCTTTAACCAGATAAACTCCATTTTCATCTGTTCACATTCACAATGGCCTTCCAATGAAAATTATCTAGGAATCTCCATTTTTTAAACCATGTGCAGGCAGTCTGTTTTCCACAGAACATTTTGGGTTCAAGTCAATTAATTAATTTTGGCTCCATTTTCAATTTCTGTACCACAGAGTTTTCCTTATGCTTGAAATCACATTGCTCTGAACTGAGGGCAAATATCAAATTTATATTAATTACCTCACTAATATTCTTAGGCTGATTTAAATGCTGTGTAAATCCCAACAAAAATCTCAATATGAGAAAATTTTCTTCCATTCAACTAAATACAACTCTTTCTTTTTCAATATTTTTAGAAGTACATTGACATTTTAATTAACAAGTTCTTAGTTACAGTTTAACTCCAAAAAGTCTAGCAAAATTTATTTAAGTTGACTGTGCAAACTATTGACTGTCCATCTAACGTAGTTGTATAGGCACAGTTTTACCTGCAAAGCATTAATAATGCATATTGGCATATGGCCTTTGACACATTTATACCATTTCCCAAAAGAGGCATGAAAGACACAGAGAAATTTTCCATGTTAGAGCCCATAAATGGTAGCTCCTCTTAGAATATTATGTATACTCTCTTATTCAATTATTCAATAAAGGTTGTTAACTCTCCTTCTAAAGTGGCCTTCAGATTAAGTAGCAAGTTGTGAGATGTTTGAAGTATATTCACATCCCGCACTGCTTGATAAAAAATTAGCCTTTCTGAAACCAGACTTGGAATCCTAATTACTCAGAATAGATCCAGACAAGATTTAGAATCAGACCTCTGACTCTGCCCAACAATTCTAAATTAATTCACTCTGCATTATTGGATGGACTTGGAAGGCAAATCATGAGCTTGCTTTACAGTATTTCCTCTTGTCTCACCTTCACTCCTAGAGATGATAGTGCTTAGCACTTAGCACTTGCAGTCCTTCCCACCCTGAAGCTAAACTGGGAAGAATGAGAGCAGAGTGTTCTAACCTTATTCATACCACAGGCAGTTTTTCAAGGAAAAAAAAACATATTTCACAGCCTTTCACTAGATAAACTTGCTTTGTGAATAGAGCACAATCTTCAGAAGAATGATGTGGACTAACTTTTCTCCAGAAACATTCCATGGCTTTATTCCCTCTTCTCTAAGAAAATTCATGTCCTTAACTGCTAGCTATCCAGAGAAAATTATTAGCACTCCATGTGTCTTGCAATGTTGTATGATAGTGATAATCTAATATTAATAACCTGCAGACATGCTCACTCCAGGAAGCTATCAAAAAAATGATAAGACAAGTGAAAAAAGTATGGCCACATAACAGAAAGTTAATATTTGTGTTTCTCATAACATTTTTTTAAAAGGTTTCTAATTAGTGTGAATATATTATCATATGGTTTGGCTGTGTCCCCCCCTAAAATCTCATCTTGAATTGCAATCCCCATAATCCCCACATGTCAAGGGCAGGACCAGGTGGAGGTAATTGAATCATGGAGGGAGTTTCCACCATGCTGTTCTCATGATAGTGAGTGAGTCCCATGTTATCTAATGGTTTTATAAGTATCTGGCATTTCCCCTGCTTGCAATTCTCCTTCCTGCCACCATGTGAAGAAGGACATATTTGCCTCCCCTTCTGCCATGATTGTAAGTTTCCTGAGGCCTGCCTATCCATGCTGAACTGTGAGTCCGTTAAACATCTTTCCTTTATAAATTACCCAGTCTCAGGTATGTCTTTGTTAGCAGCATGAGAACAGACTAATACATATTAACTCACTATAATTATTCTAGCTAATAATTTTTGTCATGTTCTATCCAATCTGGAACAGTACCTGTTAGGGTATTTCTGATGAGAAGCTCAGGGAAGGTACTGTTGGATAAATCAACTGTTTACAGCAAGTTCCATTCACCATCATTTTAGTGTCCAGTGAGTAAACTATGCCATCTAAGATTTCCAGGGACAGCTCTTACGGGGCTGTGCCAAAGAAGCCACGCAAGGTTTTGAGCCCTCACTCCAACATGCTAAGAGCATAAACCAAAAATCATGTATTCATTAAAGAAGTGCTCATTGAGGATCCATTGTGTGCCATCCGGTTCTCTGGTAGTACTGAAGATACAGTGGGATGAAAAAAATAAAAATGGAAATGGCTTAGAGCTTAGTGAGGGAAAAGGACATTTAAAAATCGCACAAATAGAAAGGATGAATTGGCATTTTATAAGAATTATGAAAGGAAACTCTGCTTTAGAACAAGGAGTCCAAGGAGTTTCCATGAAAAAATCATGTTGGAGCTGTGCTTAATTGAAGAGGTGTGGGAAAGGGAAATGAGGAGGCCCAGGCATGAGGCTCCAAAGAGGAGTGGAGCACATTCAAGAGGCAAAAAGGTCACTGAGGGTGGAGTGGAGGCAGCAAGTGGGAGTGTCCTGAATGAAGAAATTAGAGAGATAGCTAGGAGCCAGATCATTCAGGACCTGTTAGTCTAGTTCAGACATGTCTGCATCTAACTTATGGTATAATTAATGGATTAAAACCAATATGAGTTATACCATGTTTTAGTCCTTCCTTACACAATGTATATAATCTAAAAATTATAATGCTTATGAATGTTGAATTACAATGAATGTTGAAAGTCATAGGACTTCTGTGATAACTAATATTCACTGTGTAACCATGGACTGATAACTTTTAGTCTTAAGAACCTCATCTGTAAAGTGGAGGTCATAGTACCTACCTCTCAGTGTGACTGTGTCTTCACAGACAAATTGGAGGGACTGGGTGTTACAGTGCCTGATCAAAGCCTTTTAAAAATTGGAAGTAATATGCAGTAGAGCCCTTATACCTGGGAAAGAATGAAACCCATCCTGGAACCCAGCATTTAGAGGGTCCTATTCTGGTCCTCTCCAAGCTACACTCTAACCGGGTGAAGAGTCTTCAAGTCCAACAGAATATACTCACCTGGAGGCCACACTGAGCTCTATATTCTAGATCATGCTCTGGATACCTGGACCCCTGGATACCATTTTCCTACCAAAATGATTCCGTGATGATTCCCAAGGTCTTTAAATGTCTTTTCCCCAAGCATGAACCATCTGAAGGCGGATGCATATCCTATGTCTGAGGGATGGCTAAGGAGCAGTGGTGAATGGAACTTGCACATGCAGGAGGAGTGTCTCCATATGTATATGTGAAACTTCTTGGAATGCACATTGTAGCTCAATGTGAGAAGAGGAGAGGGGCGGAGCAGGGCCAGTAATAAACTTTACCCACACTACCAGGTTCTACTGTGGGATCCAGTCTGAGAATTATAAATGTGAAGCTAGATTCTCTGGTCATTATGAACATTTATTTGTCAAGATATGAGACCAGAAAATACATATTGCCTTAGTCCACTTGCACTGCTATAAGGGAATACCTGAGGCTGGGTCATTTATAAAGAAAAGTGGTTTATTTGCCTTATGGTTCTATAGGCTGGACAAGAAGCATGGTGCCAGCATCTGCTGCTGGTGAGGACCTCAGGAAGCTTCCAATTGTAGTAGAAGAAAGGTAGCAGGAGTCTCATGACAAGAGAAGGTGCAAGAGAGAGAAGGGGAGGAAAGGGCCAGGCTCTTCTTAAAACTCAGATCTCATGGAAACTGATAGAGCAAGAACTCACTCATTGCCACAAGGATGACACCAAGTCACTCACAAGGGATCCACCCCCGTGACTCCATGACCCAAACACCTCCCACTGGGACGCACCTCCAGCATTGGGCATCAAATTTCAATACAAAATTTGGAGAGGAAAAATATCCAAACTATATCACATGTTAACAGTTTGGATTTTTTTTTTTATTTGAAACAGAGTCTCGCTCTGTTGCTCAGGCTGGAGTGCAGTGGTTTGATCTCAGCTCACTGCAACCTCCACCTCATGGGTTCAAGTGATTCTTCTGCCTCAGCCTCTCACATAGCTGGGACTACAAGTGTGCATCACCACACCTGGCAAATTTTTGTATTTTTAGTAGAGATGAGTTTTCGCCATGTTGGCCAGGCTGGTCTTGAACTTCCGGCCTCAAATAATCCACCTGTCTCGGCCTCCCAAAGTGTGGGGCTTACTGGCCACCATGCCCAGCCTGGATTTTTAATTTATAACTTTATTAGACATATGGCACATGGACTTGCATTTGTAGTGTTCATCTGAGCAAGTAAAACAGGCAGGTCTGAGCCTGTGATTTACAAAATTCTATATATCACAGAATTCCATTTCATTTGAACCATCTTAAGATATACAGATTTCCTATATATGAAAATCACATTAGGTTAATCATCAATTTATATTATGCACAGGAAGACTAGAGAAAGCTAAGGGGAAAAGTAAGTTAAAAGGAAGACAGTCCCTCTAGTGACCCCTTTTCCTCTCTACCTAAGTGTTAACTATCACTGAATTTGTGTCTTATGAAACTGTACATCTCTATGTAGAGATGGAAGGAGAAAAAAAAACATGAAGACGATGTTTAGAATTAACAAAAGGTTAGTTCTCTATCTGTAAAACTTGTTAGTACCCCCTAACTGCAGAGCCTCAAATTCAAATTGAGCATTTCCAGCTGAGTGAAAGGTGCCTGCCAGCTGAGTGAATGGTTTCTCTCACGGTTACTGCTGTACAAGTCATTTAGCAAGAAAACACACATTATCTTAGGCTATCTTTCCGACTTCAAAAAATATAGACTAAGATAAATATAATTTTTTAGGAATTGATGTCTTCCATTCCCAACTGAACTATTAAGTTTTTTGAAGAACAAATTGGAGTCTACAGTTTCCTGTATGTCTTCATTCTGTTGCAGCCCCTAAGAGTTGCTCAGGAAAGCCAGGCATGAGTCATCATGCCTATAATTCCAGCACTTTGGGAGGCCAAGGTAGGAGGATCACTTGAGTTCAGGAGTTAAAGACCAGCTTAGGCAACATAGCAAGATCTCGTCTGTACTAAAAATCAAAAGAATTAGCCAGGTTTTGTGGTGTGCACCTGTAGTCCCAGCTACTCGGGAGGCTGAGATGGGAGGATTGCTTGAGCCTGGAGGTTGAGGCAGCAGTAAGCCATGATTGTGCCCCTGCATTCCAGCCTGTGCAACAGAGCAAGACCCTGTCTCAAGACAAAACAACAACAACAGAAGAGATGCTCAGTAGATGTTTATACTTAACTGGTTCATTCAGTTATTTAGCAAATATGAACTGGATTCCCACCATGTGCCAGGCTCTGTGCCAAGCATGAGGATATGGAGCTGAACAAGACACTGGCTGAAAGATAAATATCTGGCACCTAACAGACACTCGTCGATAAATAAATAAATGAATGAATGAATTCTGTACCACAAAGTAAAGAGAAAATATCAAAAAAACTACCTGGCAGAATGCCCGCAATTCTAGAGAATGGAAAATCTGAGGAAAACAAGACAGTCCTATCATTTGTTCCTCTGGATCATCTCCACGACCATTTAGTATATGGTGCTAGAATATTGCAAAGAATTAAATCTTCTCATAGAAACCAAATTTTCTATATAAGGGATTTAACTTATACTCCCACTCTCACTTCTCAGGGACAAAGCAACGTATGTAATGAAATTTCTTTTGCCAAAAAATCAGTGTATACAATAATGTTTTTACTGAGATCTGAAATACTGATATGTGGTGATTGACTTTAATCACAAGTTTGCTTCATAAAAATCTGTGAAATCAGCACAGAAATATATTACTCCATGTTATTTTCCTGTATGTCGTATAATATTAAAGCTATAATTTATTCCTTTTTTTTTTATTTTTTACTTTTTGAGACAGAGTTTTGCTCTTGTTCCGAGGCTGGAGTGCAATGGCACAATCTTGGCTTACTGCAACCTCCACCTCCTGGGTTCAAGTGATTCTCCTGCCTCAGCCTCCCAAGTAGCTGGGATTACAGGTATGTGCCACCACACCTGGCTAATTTTGTATTTTTAGTAGAGATGGGGTTTCACCATGTTGGTTAGGCTGACCTCGAACTCCTGACCTCAGGTGATCCGCCTGCCTCGGCCTCCCAAAGTGCTGGGATTAAAGGTGTGAGCCATCAAGCCCGGCCCCATAATGTATTTTTATTTTCTCCTTCTATTATTGAAAGAAAACTAGAATACCAAGGTAGAAGTTGATCTCTCCTGCAAAGCTCTTTACCTTCTTGATTTGCAGTATGCCAGCTGATTTTAAACAGAATTTTGCAGCTTTATGAAAGAGAACCATATTGGGTCATCAATGAATTAAAATGAAATATCTCTCTGGAAAGATAAGGAAAATCAACATTCAAATATAAAAACTTGATAATAAGCCAACTAACATGTTCAAAGTTTCTATTTTTAAAACATGACCTACATTATTAATACTATAAAATTTCAAACCAAATATTAAAGATCTTAAAAAACATTATCTCTTTTTCTAATGGGAGAAAACAAGTGCATTGTTCATCCTCTTCCAGGTCCATAGACTCAATAAAGTCACTTAAGGATAGAAAGGGGGTAGCAAAGGGAAAGAAACTCACTTAAAAAAATGAGTTTCTTTTCTTTTTTTTTTTTCCAAGCGGAGTCTTGCTCTGTCTCCCAGGTCGGAGTACAGTGGCATGATCTCAGCTTCACTGCAACCTCTGCCTCCTGGGTTCAAGCATTCTCCTGCCTCAGCCTCCCGAGTAGCTGGGATTACAGGCACACACCACCACCCCCAGCTAATTTTTGTATTCTTATCAGAGACAGGGTTTCACCATGTTAACCAGGCTGGTCTCCAACTCTTGACCTTGTGATCCAACTGCCTTGGCCTCCCAAAATGCTGGGATTACAAGTGTAAGCCACCGTACACGGCCCTATTTTCTTTTTCAAGCAGAGAAAGAAGCACTGAGATATTTTCAGCTAAGAAAACGTAGAAGCCATTACCCAACCCCCTAGGAAATATACCCAAACCCTTGAAAAGTACCAGAAATAGTTCACAATGAGGAAATGAGAGTGATTTTTTCCACTTTCTGGAAGCATTTCCAGATCTCTCCCTCAATTATCCTCAGATTATCTCAGTCCACACACTACTTAATTATTAGATGGCAGAATGTTTAGAAAGCATGCAGATATTTTAAAGCAAGTGCATTCAAGGAGTAGAGAGTTAATGAAAGTAAAATTGATTCTGGCCAAACCAGCTGTATAACTGAGTGAGCCTGAGTAACCCCACTGAAGAGCCTGAACCCCATGTAGTCATATGATATATAAGATATCCTTTATTCTCAAATTGTTTTCATTTTGTACTCATGTTAAATTGCCTAGAGACTGTCTCTATGTGGATAAGAAGTAGCATTAATTCATCATATTACATGTACATGTATTAAAAGTCCTAACAGCAATGTTACCAAGTAACAATGTTACTGATATTATTTCATCAATTAGAAATGCTGAATTATTTTTTAAAGAAAAATCTCACTAGTGACCTTTCATATGATGTAAATAAGAAGCTAAGTCCGTATCTCAAAAAAAAAAATCAAGTCGAATTTACCATTTGCAATTTTATTTGCCTTACTGAATCATTTGACTTGTTTTTGTCTTCCTGTTTGCAATCAGCATATACAGTTTATCCTTGGTCATTCCACCAAACTCTTTGTAGTCATCAGACATTATTACTACTGTTCTTCCTCTCATGCATTTGCCCTTCCTGAAAGATTTTCCAAAGAAAAGGAGAAACAGGCTTGAATTATACATGAAGAATTTCACCATAAAAGCTGAATGGAAAAGATCCAGATTATACAAGCATAATGTACTTGCCTCTTTACCAAGGATGGTGCTCCAACCCTCACACTGATAATTTCACCTGCCCATAACCATGCCCCACCTGAGAACTCTTTCTCTGCCATATCCTTGTTTTTCAGCTTTTATACATGCATGCCTACATTTTTTGTCAAGAAGCTGACAGTCACAGGCAGTCCATTTGGCAATGTTGGAAATGACTTAGAATTCACTGGTTTCCCCCACCACTAAGAAAAATGCTTTCCATTTATTTATACTAGTAACAGTTTGCATTTATGTTTTTTATCTGTTTCAAAGCACTCTGCCACCATTAATGAACTAAATCAGCCTTTGCTATTTTATGATGTCTCATTAAAATGGAGTTGATTTTCTCTGTAGTAGTCACTTGCGTAATGTTTTCTTCTAGCAAACACTGCACTTAACGAATGTAAATTCATTTTTAAATTGTATGTTTACATAGAAAATTTTCCTAGAATATATTTTAATGCTGCATCCTTACAATAGCATTACAGGGAGTATTTTATTCTATATAGACATTTTAAACTATAAAGACACTTAAATGCTTTAATGTAGTCTTCTCTAAGTACTTGTAAATTACTTATAAAGACCCCCTCAAGTAAATGTGTTGAAGCTGCCAGTGATAGAAATAGAAATTGTTTGCTCTGTGAGCACTATTACTACTTAATTATTTGTATACTATTAAATGATGGGCTTACTGATGAACTAAGGCTTACTCAATAAGTGAACAAGAAAACCTGCAGTTGGCAAAGAAACTCTGAATGTTAGATTTATTATGTTTTAACTCTATCTCTGTTACTACTGGACCATTTTATACAAGTGCCTGATGGCTCATGCCTAGGAATTTGATCTAATGTGGGAAGAAAATGTCTCTGCAAATAAGTACAAGCACACACTTCCAAGTTTAGGCAGAGGTGGTGCTCTAGAGACTCTAGGTTGAGAAACTATAAACGTCGGTGGTTGCCGCCCACCTTCCATCCTCCCTTCTTTCGACTAGAGCCTTCTGGCTTCTGCTTGAGGAACCACCCTATTCTACTCTAGCCTTGTGCTTAGAATGCAATTAAGCTTACCCTGAGTTCCAAAGGTAGGTCTACCTGCCCCTCCTAATGATTTAAAGATAGACACAGAACTCAACCTACCTCATCACATTCTTTTAGCAAGGATTCAGAGATTAATGTAGAATAAGCATTTCATCTATGTTAGTCCAATCAGAATACACTTAGCACTTGGCCTGGGAATTCTGGATGTAGACTGTCTTTCCCCTTGGGCGGTACAGTGTGATGATATAAGACTTGTAGCTGGTGCAGTCATTTGTATCCATAAGAGAAAAGCCTAGAATGGCTGGAAAGGCCAAACCTGGGACTTTGCTGATATTGTTGGATTTGTGTTAGATAGGGAACAAACTACTATAACAAAGAGTTTCCAAAATACAGGGACTCAAAAAGATAACATTTCCTTTTTGTAAATTCTTTTTTGTCTTTTTTTTTCTTTTTGTGGAAAATGGGGTCTTGCTATATTGCCCAGGCAGGTCTCGAGCTTCTGTGCTCACGCTATCCTCCTGCCTCTGCCTCCCTAAGAGCTGGGAATACAGGTGTGAGCCACCACACCCTGCTAATTTTTTTATCTTCTTACCTCTCCTTTTATCTACTTCATAAATATATGGCTGGCCAAGACTGATAAGCAGTTTGGGGTTGTGAGGTCAGCTAGGGACCCAGGATCGTCCTATCTTGTGCTGCTGTCCTGCTAGAGTATTGTGTTCATGTTGCAAAGCCAATGATGTTTCACCACCCTCCCATCACAGCCATGTTTCAGTTACAAGAAAAAAGGAAGGAAGAGTTGAGGGCAAGAAGCTTATTCTAAGGCAGGGCTTATCAATCTAATCTTTATTGACATTTTGGGCCTGGTAATTATTTTCTTTGAAGTTGTCTTGTATATTGTATGTTTAGCAGAATCCCTGGCCCCTACCGCCTAGATGCCTGTAGCATTCCCCTCTCCAAGTAATGACCATCAAAACTGTCTCCAGACATTGCCAGCTGTCTGGGAGGGAAAACAGCCCCCCGCTGAGAACCCCTGCTTTAAGGATATCTATGGAGGTTACACATATCACTTCCATCTAAGAGTCAGAAGGTAACATGTGGACATGCTGAGTCATAAGACAGAGAGAAATGTTTCTAGCTGGGTGAACATTTGCCCAGGTAAAACTTCAAGGGTTCTATTGCTAAAAAATGAGGGAAAATGGATTTTAGAGGACAATTGACAATCTCTTCCACACAGCTGTACTTTTTCTATCATATTAGCCAGTACGTTACCTTTACAATTTAAATAATTTGGAATAGGTCTTTCAGTCACTTGAAGTTCAGGGCCCTAATTGATACCAATATTATTATCTTTATCCAACACTGTAAGTTGAAAATAATGAACATTATCCAAAGGAAAAAAGATGAAAGGAATAATACCTGAAGATACTCAGAAGCTGGGAACTGGCTGAGAAAGGATTGAACAAAACAGCTGCAATGAGGCTATTCCTTATCAAGCGAACTTTGGTTGAAATGGAAAGGCTATGGTCACAGGACCTGCGGTCACTGTAGTAGTTAAGAAAAAAATGCAGTATAATTATGCAAAATTACCAAAATGAAAACTGCAGGCATCTTGCATTATTTGGCTTAGAAATGCTACTTTCTAGTTCTCATTGTAAATACAAAAAGCGTTTAGTGGCTCCTTTATATCTCACACAAAAGGATCATTGCTTACAGCCAGCTGTTTGGCAATTATATTTCTATGAAGTTAGCATAATTTGAGATTTGAACTGCCTGAGAGAAGAAGGGGGTGGTGATAACGTTCCAGGGCATTAAAGTACGGTATGGAATAGCGATGGGGGGAGCTCTGATTTTAGAAGTGAATGGCCTTTCCAAAGTTCATCTCAAAGCCAACAGTTCTGAATTCAAAACATATTTTCCCATAGGAATCTTATTTTTTAAGTTATTAGATTAGCACAGAAGTCCTCCAATACCAGAAAAGAAAGAGATATGTAGTTAACGGTGGTACAAAAGAAAAATGCTGCAGGGCAAAGGAAGATTTGTCTGAAGGTTCAGACTGAGGAAATCATTAGCAAAATCTTCAGGGAAGAGGTGACTTTTAAACTAAGCTTTAGATGAGGAAAGAAAGAAAGAGCATTTCAGGCTGAAGCACAGCCAGTTCAAAGACATGGTATCTAAAATTCTCTGTGAGGAATAGTGTCTTCCATGAGTATAGCATAGTGTTTGTGGAGATAAGACAGTAAGTAAGTTAGGATGCAGCTGTGAAGGCATGGTAGAGTCTGGATTTTTTTTTTTTTTTTAAGTAAGTCCACAAGCCAGCAAAGAGTTTTAATGAGGAGGGTAGTACGATCAAATATAGCTTTAATAATTACATGAAGAGGGGAGCGAGATCCAAGATGGCCGATCACTAGCAGCTCAGGATAGCAGCTCCTAGTAAAAGCTCAGAGAGCCAGTGGACGCCACACTTACCGATAAATTTTTGCTGCCCACGGACCAGGACATTCCCAGCGGAGGAGCCCCACGGGTCGCCAGCGTGACCCTTTCGGCTGGCGCGGCCTTTTTGCCAGTGCCTCAGCTTGGCGGCTCTTGGTGCGGAGTAAACGGGACTGAGTCGCCTTTTGGATGATATTTAGAGCTCTGATAAGGCAGAGCAGTCCATCCAGTTGACTGAAAAAGGGACTGAGAAGCCAGACTGGAGACCCCCGGGCAGAAAAGCACCACGAATTTCAACGCTGCTGTTTTGGCTAGCGTTGCGAGTCGCACAGTGAAAATTACATAGATTCCAGAGCGGGGAATTAACAAGCTGGACGTCCACTCAGAGACCTAATTTGAAAGTTGGTAATTACAAAGACGACAGATGGATAAAACCATAAAGATGCCAAGAAGCCACCGTAAAAAAAATTAGAACACTCAAAATCAGAAAGTCTCTCCTTCTACAGAGGACGCCAGTTCCTCATCAGTAACGGAGCAAGGCTTGATGGAAAACGAGTGCAAAGAATCATCAGAATTAGGCTTCAGAAGGTGGATAATAAGAAACTTCTGTGAGCTAAAAGAATATGTTCTAAACCAATGTAAAGAAACTAATAACTTTGAAAAAAGGTTTGACGAAATGCTAACGAGAATGGACAATTTAGAGAAGAACATAAACGAATTAATGGAGCTGAAAAACACAATACAAGAAATCCGTGAAGTATGCACAAATTTTAACAGTCGAATTGATCAAGTGGAAGAAAGGATATTAGAGGTCGAAGACCAACTTAATGAAATGAAACAAGAAGACAAGATCAGAGAAAAAAAGCATAAAAAGGAATGAACAAAATCTCCAAGAAATATGGGACTATGTGAAAAGACCTAATTTACACTTAATAGGTATACCTGAAAGTGACGAAGAGAATGAATCCAAGTTGGAAAATATTTTTCAGGATATTATCCAGGAAAATTTTCCTAAACTAGCAAGGCATGACACTACTCAACTCCAGACAATACAGAGAACCCCACAAAGATATTCCTCAAGAAGACCAACCCCAAGACACATAATTATCAGATTTACTTGGATTGAAATAAAGGAGAAAATACTAAGGGCAGCCAGAGAGAAAGGCCAGGTTACCCATAAAGGGAAGCCTATCAGACTCACAGCAGACCTCTCAGTAGAAACTCTCCAAGCCAGAAGAGACTGGGGGTTAATATTTAACATCCTTAAAGAAAACAACTTTCAACCCAGAATCACATATCCAGCCAAACTAAGTTTTTTTTTGTTTTGTTTTGTCTTTTTTAAGAATGAAAGAGAGAAAGAAAGAGGAAGAGATTTTAGAAAAAGAGAGAAAAGGAGAAAGAAACAGCAAAAGAAAGAAAAAAGAAAAAGAGAAGAGATTTTAGAAAAAGAAAAGGAGAAAGAAAGAAACAGCAAAAGAAAGAAAAAAGAATGAAAGAGAAAGAAAGAGGAAGAGATTTTAGAAAAAGAGAAAAGGAGAA
>PVKP010016920.1:0-47169 GCA_004027715.1 Plecturocebus donacophilus
CATTATACCTATTTTAAAAGTGACCACATAATTGGAAGTAAATCACTCCCCAGCAATTGCATAGCATTTCACAGGTTTAAATAAAATATTGGTTGGCTGCTTATTTGTTATTTTCATCCCCTATTCTTTCCTGTCTCCATTGTTAAGCACAATTACTGGCATAAAAGCAGTTTTTAATACCCATTTTTAGACTGTATTCTAGCCTGGGCAATAAAACAAGAATCCCATTCTCTCTCCCTCTTTCTCCTCCTCTTTCTTTCTTTCATTCTTTTTTTTTCTTTCTTTTGCTGTTTCTTTCTTTCTTTCTCCTTTTCTCTTTCTAAAAAAAAAAAAAAAAAGAATGACAAGGAGAACACTTTAACAGCAAATTGTACAAGACAAGAAAGCTACACTCAGAGAAGGATTTATCAGATTAAGAACCTGATTTTGAGAAATAAAATAAAAATGAACCAATTATTCACTTAAGGAAATTAGAAAAATTGTAATTCTTATTAAAAAAAAAGAGCAACTAGGAAGAATAAATACATAGATAAAAGCTGAAAAATAAAACCATACAGCAAAAAGAATGTTTGAAGTCAATAAATAATTTGTTTCTTTTAAAGAACAAAATAGATAAATCTTTTGAGGCTGACTAAAAGGAGAAAAGAGCAAAATTATAGAAAATTAGAAATGAGAAAAGAGAAATAACCACAAATACAGATGAAATAAAATATATAAATTATAAACCCATGTCACTCTGTGAATAGTGCATTCAACACTTATGAATGCATTATTTCCTATATAAGTATACAATCAACTGAGCATAAGAAGAAGTGAAAAATTTGTGTACAATGATCACCACAGAAGACAGTAAAAAAAAAAAGTGCTCAAAAATCAATCGTTAAACCCTCAAAAATTTGGGTATAAAAGGGAGATACCTCAACATAATAGAAGCCATATACAACAGACCCATAGCTAGTATCATACTGAATGGAGAATAACTGAAAGCCCTTCCTCTAAGATCTGGAACACAATAAGGATGCCCATATTCACCACTGTTGAATATTCAACATAGTACTGTAAGTCCCAGCTAGAGCAATCAAACAAATAAATAAAGGGCATCCAAAATTGGAAAGAAAGAAGTAAAATTATCCTTGTTTGTAAATGATACAATCTTATGTTTGAAAAAACCTAAAGACTCCAACAACAACAAAAACAGAAATAATAAATTTAGTAAAGTTGCAGGATACAAAATCAACATACAAAAATCAGTAGCATTTCTATGCCCCAACAGTGAACAATGTAAAAAAAGAATTCAGAAAAGTAAACCCACTTATAATAGCCAGAAATAAAATTATAATACATTTCTAGGAATTGACCAAAGAAGTGAAAGATCTCTATAATGAAAACTATAAAATACCAATGAAGGAAACTGAAAAGGACTCCAAAAAAATGGAAAGATATTCCATGTTTATGGTTGGAAGAATCAATGTTTTTTAAATGTCCATACTACCCAAAACAATCTACAGAGTCAATGCAATCCCTATCAGAATATCAATGACATTATTCACAGAAATAGGAAAAAAAAATCCTAAAATTTATGTAGAACCATAAAATTTCTTTGGAACCACTAGAATAGCCAAGGCTGTCCTAAGCGAAAAGAAGAAAACTAAAGGAATCACATTACCTGATGTCAAATGATACTTCAGAGCTATAGTAACCAAAACAGCATGGTACTGGCATAAAAACAGACACATAGACCAATGGAATGGAATAGAGAACCCAGAAACAAATTTATACACCTACAGTGAACTCAATTTCAACAAAGGTGCCAAGAACATACACTGGGGAAAAGACAGTCTCTTCAATAAATAGTGCTGGGAGCACTAGATCTCAATATGCAGAAAAATGAAACTTGACCCCTATCTCTCACATATACAAAAATCAAATCAAAATGGATTAAAGACTTAAATCTAATAACTCAAACTATGAAACTAATACAAGAAAACATTGGGAAAATCTCCAGGACATTGGTCTAGGCAAACATTTCCTGGGCAATATCCCACAAGCACATGTAACCAAAGCAAAAATGGACAAATGGAATCACATCAAGTTAAAAGGCTTCTATACAGCAAAGGAAACAATCAACAAAATGAAGAGACAACATACAGAATGGGAAAATTATTTGCAAACTACCCATCTGACAAGAGATTAGTAACCAGAATATATAAAAAGCTCAAACAACTTTATAGGGGAAAAAAATCTAATAAACTGATCAAAAATTGGGCAAAAGATCTGAATAGAGATTTCTGAAAAGGAGACATACAAATGGCTAACAGGTATATGAAAAGGTGTTCGACATCACTGATCATCAGACAAATGCAAATCAAAACCACAATGAGATATCATCTCACCCCAGTTAATATGGCTTACATCCAAAAGACAGGCAATCACAAACGCTGGTGAGGAAGTGGAGAAAAGGGGACCCCCGTACACTATTGGTAGGAATGTAAATTAGTACGACCACTAAGGAGAACCATTTGGCAATTCCTCAAAAAACTTAAAATACAGCTACTATATAATCTAACAATCCCATTGCTGGGTATATGCCCAGAAGAAAGGAAATCAGTATATCAAAGAGGTATCTGCAATCTTCTGTTTGTTGCGGCACTGTTCAAAACAGCTAAGATTTAGAAGAAACCTACGTGTCTATCAACAGATGAATGAATAAAGAAAATGTGTTACTTATACACAGTGGAGTACTATTCAGTCATAAAATTGAATGAGATTCAGTAATTTGCAACAACATGGATGGAACTGGAGATCATTAATGTTAGGTGAAATAAGCCAGACACAGAAAGACAAATATCACATGTTCTCACTTATTTGTGGGATCTAAAAATCAAAACAATTGAACTCACAGACAAACAGATTAGGAGGATGGTTACTAGAGGCTGGGAAGGGTACTGAGGGTTTGAGGGGGAAGGTGAAGATGGTAAATGGGTATGGAAAAATGGAAAGAAAGAATAAACATACTACTTGATAGCACAATAGGTGACTACTGTAGTCAATAACTTAATTGTACATTTAAAAATAACTAAAAGAGTATAACTGGATTGTTTGTAACACAAAGGATAAATACCGGAGGGGATGGATACCTCATTTTCCATGATTATTATGCAGTGCATGCCTGTATCAAACATTTCATGTACCCCATAAACATATACACCTATGTATCCACAAAAATTAAAAATTTAAAAAATTTTAAAAATCCACCATTAGTGCCCTAAAATCAGATGTTTCATGTCTTTTACCTAATCGTATAAGAGCAAATAATGTCAGTGTTTATTTTAGGCCATATGAAAATATGGAAAGCTTCTCAATTCTTTTTAGAAAACATTTTTAGAGACTGGGTCTCACACTGTCACCCAGGCTAGAGTACACTGGTGCTGTCATAGCAGACTGCAGCCATCAATGTCTGGGCTCAAGGGACCATCCCTCCTCAGCCTCCCAAGTGGCTGGGATTATAGGTGCATACCACCATAGCTAGGTAAATTTTAAAAATGTTTTATGTTTTATTTTGTAGGCTTACTATGGTTGCCCAGGCTGATCTCAGACTCCTGGGCTCAAGAAATTCTCCTGCCTCAGCCTCTCAAAGTGCTGGGATTACAGGCATGAGCCACAGTGCCTGGTCTTCTCAATTCTTTTGTAAAGCCATAATAATTTTGATGCTGATAAGTACTGATAAAGGAAGTGTATTAGTCCATTGTTGCATTGCCATCAAGAAATACCTGACACTAGGTAATGTATAAAGAAAAGAGGTTTAATTGGCTTATCATTCTGCAGGCTGTACAGAAATCATAGTGTTTCTGGGGAGACCACAGGAAACTTACAATCATGGTGAAAGGTGAAGGGGGAACCAGTACTTCACGTGGCCAGAACAGGAGGAAGAGAGAGCGGGGAGGTACCACACACTTTTAAACAACCAGATCTTTCGTGAGAATTCACTCACTATCATGAAAACAACACGAAAGGGGGAAATCTGCCCCCAAGATCCAATCACCTGCACCAGGCCCCACCTCCAACATTGAGGATTACAATTTGATGTGAGATTTGGGTGGAGACATAAATTCAAACCATATTACAAAGTTTAAAAGAAAAACCAAACAAAATTGTAGATCATTCCATTTGGTCATATTGTTTTATTTCCTGTATCCATTGCTAGATTCAGTTTGCTGATACTTAGAATGTTTGCATTTTTAGTTCAACAAATGCACATAAGTTGAGACTAAGGAACACTTACTGTGCTGCTGGAAGGAAGGGTCTTTATAAAGGAAGGCCCATCAGAATGGATTCTGATGCACCCTCACATAGAAACAAAAGCAGAAGGCAGAAGACGACCTGGATTCCAGTTGCCATCTCTGTAGGAAGTCAGGAACTGTGGACCTTGGTCAGGAAGTGTAAGAACGATGTATTAATGATCATCCTTAAAACTTCTGCTGTGTTATTTGAGTTGCTCTGGCTCTACCTCTCCACATATTTGCGTTAAATCCTTTAAAAAGAAGAGGGCCTTAATGCTTGCCCTCAGGGGCAGCAAAACAAGGCAAAACCTGGGAAAACAGCAACCTCCCTGGCATCCAGGCCGGGAAAGGTGAGAACTACTAGTGTGAGTTATGAGTGGGCTCAACAGTTGAGCAGAGTAGTTGAGGAGGGGGTCTTGAATCTGGGATATATGGTGCAAGGTCTAGGAAGTTTGCATCATTTGCTTCCCTCAAGTTCAGGGAAGGTGTCTATCTCCTCACTTGATTAGCCCCTTGATAGAATTTGGATATCTGTCCCCGTCCAAATTTGATGTTGAATTGCAATCCCCAATGCCGGAGGTGGGCCTGGTGAGAGGTGCTTGGATCATGGGTGTGGATCCTTCGTGGCTTGGTGCTGTCTTTGTAATAGCAATTCTGGTTGTTTAAAAGCATGTGGTGCCTCCCACTCACCTTCTGTCTGTTGCTCTTGCTTTCACCATGTGATGTGCTGCTCCCACTTCACCTTCTGCCATGACTGGAAGCCTCCCTGAGGCCTCCCGAGAAGCAGATGCTGCCATGCTTCCTGTACAGCCTGCAGAATCGTGAGCCAATTAAACTTCTCTTCTTATAAATTACCCAGTCCTAGATATTTCTATAGAGCAATACATAAAGACTCATACATTCCTATTAGCCAATGGACTCATTCCTTCAACGTTACTCACCCTGTCATTTCCTTCAACAGTATTACCCACATTTGTCATCTGATTGTGTTTACATGTCACCATCTTTTTTCTATCTGCACTTCCCATTAACTCCTCCTACCCCTCAAAGCCTCACCTCTCCATGAAACGGCTCTTAAATCCTAATTATTAACTTCATTAGGCACTTTTAAATCCTTATCTTTCATAACTTTGCTGTATTTTCTGCAACTTGGGTTTTTTTGTTTTGTTTTGTTTCGAGACAGGGTCTCACTCTGTCACCCAGGCTGGAATGTAATCAGGGCTCACTGCAGCCTCAACTTCCCAGGCCCAAGTGATCCTTCCACCTCAAGCCTCCCAAGTAGCTGGGACTACAGGCACATGCCACCATGCCCACCTAATTAAGAACCATTTTTTTGTGTGTGGAGATTGGATCTTACTATGTTCTCAGGCTGGTCTTGAACTCCTGGGCTCAAGTAATTCTCCTGTCCTAGCCTCCTAAATTGCTGGGATTACTGAAAACTTGGGGTTTCTAACAACGATGTCTTTGGCCATTTCCACTTTCCACTGCCTCTGAGCTCTTAAACTTTCATTCAAGGTTTATCACAATCTGGAGTCCCAACTTGGGCAGGTCAAGATCTCTTTGGACTTTGTTTCCTCATCTGTCAAAGAATTAGATTCTCATTACTTTTTCCTCTGGCTCAAAATTACAATTCTAAGCCTTCCCTGGTCCTTCTCAGCTGGAACCTGTCTTCCTCCTCTGAATATGGGTCAAAGGCTAATTGTACCTATCATGTATTGCATCAATTCATCTAAGAAATCATTTGCACATCCCTTTATGTTGAGAGTTATGTCAGAGGAAAGAGAGGAAAAGAGATAGACCTGGCCCCTGCCACCAAGAGCAGTGCTACTGGTGTGTGTATATGGAGCTTGTCATATGAGATACTTCCTTTAAAAGCCAGAGTTAGCTACATATCCCATCAGAGCTTGTACAAAGTAGATACAAAGAAGGGTTTGCCAAAAGCATAAACAGCCCTTGTGCACCTAAACGTTACCTACTCACCTGACTATGCTCGTGGAGCTAGCAGAAGTTCCCCGGGGAAGGACACGTGGTAGGGTGCTTTTCCCGAATACTGCCTACTTTAACACTGATAGGGAAAGACTTCAGATTCTCAATAGAGGGAAAAACAAGCTATGCAAAGGACAGACTCTTTTTTTAAGGTACTGGAGTGAGATTTTAAATAGTGGTACTTTTCGCTTCAGAAAGAAGATTCAAGTTTATTTTTCTTCTTTTGCTTAAGTAAAGCCAGATGCTAAGCAAGGTATGAATCACGTGGAAAGCTTTTCAAGGTGGTGAGGTTCAGATCACTAAAATACTCAAAAAATGCTCACACTGAAGTATCAGGAATGCAAACATGATAAAAAGTTAAACTACCCTTATGAGAAAACATTTTTAAAATGGCAATGACGATAAACTGGTCAGCTTCTACTACAGACTGTTGGGTCTACAGCTTCTTATCAGAAATTTTCTCACAAGAAGTTTTCAAACAGCAAAACCAAAATGATTCCTGGAACTACAGTGTTGAATACTATTCAGTAAGCAGAGTCTCTGAACTGGAACAGCCTGCTAAGGCACATATGTTTTGTTTCATTCATGATTCCAGTGATTCCTCTTACAAGCTTTTTCTGTGCATTTGGCCTAGAAGGAAGGACAGTGTGGGCTTGACAGTGATGGTACTTCTGAACCCAGGAGATTCCATTTTCAAAGCCTCTGACTATAAGGGGTTCTCAGGGCCTGCTGAGATGTGTTCCATCAGCACAGAAACCATGATGTGGCATTTAGCAGATCCAGGTTCCGAGGAAACTCAAGGTAAATCCAAAGGTTTATTAGGGACATCAACAATTTTAGGGTTGGAAGACAAAGGAGGATACAAATGATTGCTGCAATACACAAAATTTTATTTTTGACTTTTTTCTTCTTTTCTGAAGGCAAAATAAAATAGAATTGAACATCAATGAATTTTGTACAACAAAAACAACTTTTAATATGGAATAGTCCATGAACATTTTAAAATCTCGGAATGGCTTCCCTTTTTCAAAGTCATGCTTTCTTGCGGTCCACAAGGAGTTGGCACGGAGGAGACAGTGGCGGTGGCGGGTGAGGTGAGTGGAGGAGGGGGCTTCTCTCAGATCCGTGTTAGCTGGTGCCACAAACTGGATGGGAGGATGCTCTCCACTTTCTCCATGACAAAGTTTAAGGGGGCAAACAAAGTGCTGAGGAACTGCAAAGAAACCAAAAAGACACAGAAGTCAGCAGAGACCTTGTTCAAGACTGTAAAACAAACCTCTCCTCCCACGCTTGCAGCTTAAGTCTCTGCATTACGAAAGTCTCAAAAGGCGACCATTTCATCTTTATGTTTACAGGAAACATCAGCTGATGGTCAAAACTGCATTCCAGCCCTTGGCCCTAGACAGCACTGTTAGATAAAAGGGAGAAGTGTCAGCTGACAGCCCCCTCACTCCCCTGACAGGTGGCCCACGGTCCCGAGGTCTTCCTGCAGTCTTCAGCATCTGGTGGCTGCCATGCAGATGACTGGTGTCATCAAATAGGAATGATGGATTGGCAGCAAGTGGGCATAAGAGTTAAAAAATTGTGACAACTTAGATGAGCTGCTCATCTAGCTGGGTATGGAGCTCACTTTAAATGGAAAAGGCAATTTTAAAGATCAAGTGTACTGTGTAGGAATTTCTTTGCAATCCCACTGCCTCCCAAACACCAGTGCAGCCTGGGCTCCTTTTTGAGCCCTGTGTTTAGCAGCATGCCTGGGACCCTGGGGGAAGGCGGCAAACTGGTGATTCCATGGAGGGCACGTCCTTGTTAAGAGAGGCTGCTCCGAATTCACCTCTGGGAACTCTTTTATTTGGTTACTAAATTCCTTTCTGCACTTCATGAAGAGAATAAAGCTCATTAGCTGTGTCTTTTAAGAAAGCCAAACGCTTCACATGAGACTCTTTTTAACATATTCTCAAATCCATTCTAATTCTGTTATTGTGAAGAATCAGCTTCATTCCACAATGCATCCAACAGCTGGCAGAAGAGGTGCCCTGTCTCAGGCAGGAAAGAGAGAGGTGTTTGGATGGTTTCATTGCCCTCTGTCTGCTCAGAACCCAGGTATTGTCTCACTGGGGTTCAACACCTGGTTCTTGTACTGTGGAGCCCTTTGTCCTTAGCCCTTGTCCGTTACACAGCGCCATCTACACCACTAAGAATTTCTTGTAGAAGTGTAGCGCAGCATGTGTGTATATATGCAGAGGGGATCATAGTTCTGAGGTCAAGCAAGTTTAGTCCATTTAATGAAGTTAAATCAGGCTCCTTTACTATGTATATGTTCTGTGGACTGTGGGTCTTCATGAACAGGTATGGTGGGCAAGCTTCCCAAATTTGCTGACCCAGAATTTTCCCTGTTTTGTTTTGTTTTGGGACCAGCAGAACACACACTGGGAAGGCCTGAACCACATTATAGCCAGATCACCAAGTGTGAGATCTGTATAATGGAAAATCAAGAAAGCATAAAATCTAGGATCCTTCTCCAACCTGTCTTTTACACCAATTAAATATATTTATTTAGTAAGGCACTTAAGTGCTGGGTGAAATATAAAGCAGTCTAAGACAAAACTAAGCTCCCACTGTCAGGAAAAAAAAAAAGCCCAGTGGGGGAGGGGGCCACAAAGATCTGGACCAAGCAAAGTAATAACCAGATAGGCTATGGCAGCAATCAGGATAGAAGCCCAAACAAAGCACTGGGACTGGAAAAGAGAGAGAATCCATTCTGCTGAAAGGAGCAAGAAGACTTCTGAGAATGAGGCAAGTGAAACAGATTCCAGCAGATGCTTGGAATGTCAAAAGAGAAAAACGGGGTAAGGATGGTAAAGGAAGATATAGGAGCAGGGTGGGACCTCCAGGCTCAATCAACAGCCAGAAGAGAAATGGAAAAGTAATAGTATGAGCAGAAGGTAGTAAATGGTTCCGTTTAGCTAGGATAGTTAGAAGAATTAGAGTTCAGAAGTGGCTAGAAGGACACTGGGGAGGGCCCTGCTTGCCAGGCTGGATCCGTAGTAAGAAACAGGCAGCCATGTCAGTGCTTGAGCAAAGAGGAGATGGTGCTGTCCTCAAGTGGGTGCCAGGTACATGGCAGTTTCTGAAAACCTTCTGAAATTATCCTTTGTTGAGTGCACAGAGCCACTCTATCCTTTTCAGTTTAGAGCTGGACTGGATGCACCCAGGAATGCAGTTGGAAGGCATCATGGGAGATAATGGGCCTTGGAATGAGCAATTACTGCCAATGACTCTGCAAGCATTTGTAAAATCCTAGTTATAAGAGGATAATACGGAGCAAGTCTACTAACTGTATTAACCCAACATGATATAAAATTAAATATACACATATATAAACATAATTATATGTCTGCATATGTGTATATATACATACACAGACACATACATAATCAGAGACCACCAATGCTCCATAAACCACAGCATCTGTCTATAATACTCAACTTCATAAAGAGGAGTTAAAGTGTTACAGTGGTCTGGATAAACCAGAGATTCTGACAGGTGGTAGAAGATTGGGCTCAATAAACAAGGTGATATTGCTGGCAATGTTATCATATCCTAAAGACTTGGCTGAAAGCAGATTTAGAACTGTTGAAGCTGTGGTTGAGTGGGGAAGGAACTGCTGAATATTGAGCCATTGCAGCCACTGAGCTATTATTACAACTGCTGACTGTGAGCCAGTACAGTTAGATAGCAGGCATCGCTCACAGTCTGTACTCAGGGCGATTCACACACACTAAAATGTGGGGACCTCAGGGAGGCTCACCTTGAGTTGCAGAATGAATGGAGATGTAACAGTGCTGGCCTAAAATAAAGGTCTTTTTTTGTTTTTTGTTTGTTTGCTTTGTTTTGGGCACTAACCTGACTTGGATAAAAAGCACAAAAGTGAGGCCTCTGAAAATCGAGAGAGCTTCATCTTGTTTGATATCCACAAATGCCCTTTTTTCCCATGCTGCATAGCAAAGTACAGTGGTTCCTTTTTTCCTGGATGACACCTGCCCTTCTCAACAAGGTTCCACAAGAAAGCCGTAATGCCTCCAACATATAGAACGATTCACTTCTATCCCTCCTATCTAGAATGTTCTATCCCTGGGAGACCTCACAAAGACTCCCTTGAGCTTTTTCCTAGAGGGCCTAATTTACTGTCTCACAAACCCCAGTTGAGATGTGCTCCCTTCATTACTAAGCCACCTTCTTATAGCACGCCTCCCATCCCACACCCGCAAGGAAGCAGCAGACAATGTGGTGAGGTATCTGAAGCTGCTAAGCTCTTTTACTTAGTAACCAAATAAAGGCTAGCGGCTTGCATCAGGAGGTATTAAAAAAATGTTTGCTTTGGGAGGCCGAGGCAGTGGATCATGAGGTCAGGAGACTGAAACCATCCTGGCCAATATAGTGAAACCTTGTCTCTACTAAAATACAAAAAATTAGCCTGGTGTGGTGGCACGTGCCTGTAATCTCAACTACTTGGGAGGCTGAGGCAGGGGAATCGCTTGAACCCAGGAGGCAGAGGTTGCTGTGAACTGAGATCGCACCCCTGTAGTCTAGTGACAGAGCAAGACTCCATCTCAAAAAAAAAAAAAAAAAGTCTGGAGTTGCATGACTTGCTTGGGATGCTCGGTTGTATTTCTGCACACGTTTGAAAATTAGTATTTTTTAGTTGGAGACTCAAGCAATAAAGCAATACACAATGAGAAAACAGCAGTTTTCACTTGACTTAGGTGGAAATTTATTGCTGAAAAGTTAAGTCTGAATGAGCAACACCAGGAAAACCTGGAAGAGCTTATTTATCTCAATGTCTAAAACTGTCCAGAAGGCAGAGGTACATGATTAAATCTTTAACCAAAATGCCCCAGGATTCAATGAGTGTCTTGTGGTGAGAAAAAGCAACTGAACTAATTAAAAAAGAGAGACACTCCAATTGCCTGATCTTCCTTTTCCTGAAACACCATCACTTAGAAGGTCACGGCTCCCAACAGGTTTCATTAATATTCAGAACGCCTCTGCTTATCTGAGTAAGTTCCAGGTGCCCTACTGCAATCAGAAAATTGACATTTCATGGTAATCAATATCAGGCTTCAAAGAGATCGAGGCCTATAAGTGAAGATGAGAGTCAGAAGTCAGGAGACTCAGTCTCAGAGAAGGAGAGAGACTAGAAAAGGAAAGACAGAGGGGTCACAATGCTGACCTTCCCACATTCTGGGAGGAGGTGGGTTTGGAATGATAACGTATTTATGTGCACCCTTATCTTTGTAACTAAACATTCTAGGAAGAGTTAGTCCTAAATCACTGAGGTAATTAGATTAGGGGAAATGCCAGTGGAAGCTGCTGCTTTCACTATTTCCCAGTGGTTCACACTTCCCTGTAAGCTTTCTTATGGGCTGCACATCATGATCACCATATAAACACTGGAGAGTTCCCAAGCCAGCAGCTGGGGGTGGCAGTGCAATCTCTCTGCATCTACTAAAGGTCCCTGTCCCAGGGACATTATCTCAGGGAAGGGCTGAGAAAATCACTTTCACAAGCTGCAAATGGTCACAGGCAGCCTCTAAGGCATTTGCGATAACCTGTGGGGTGTGGGGTAGGAGCTTCGGGAGGGGCCTGATGAAGTGACCAGGGTGAAGATGCAGAGAAGACTCAGGGGGCAGGTTGAGGAGGCGGCAGGAGAAGGGGCTTGTCTCATTCAGGCCATCCATCTTCCTTCCCCACAAAGTCTCTCCAGATGTTTTGGAAACTGCTAGACCTGAATGAAGGGCAAGATAATGTGATTCTCCAGACAGAGGTTTACATGCAAACTTATCTAAAGAACATTTGAAAACTATGGGGAGCTGACCAAACTATCACACCTTGGTAGAGGAAAAAAAAAGAGGACCCTAAAGGCAGATTTATATTTTCTTCAATCACTTGATCTTATACTCAAAACCAAAGCTTTGAAAACATTAAATGAGGAGAGTGGCATCCTGTCCTGCATCCGTAATGAACATACATCTCCGATACTCTGGAAGCACAGCTACACAGCCATTCACAGTCTAGAGAATGCCCAGGTGTATTCTAGTCGCTATCCTTCCCTCTACATTCCTAGTCCCCTTGCTGGTTATAGTGGGCTCAGGCAATTACTCATTCCATTCAATACAGTGGATGTACATCCGCATCACCAGCGCTTGACAACTCAGGTGGCCATGCTGATCCCAGACCAATTAAGTTCGGGTTGTGTGGGCAGACCTCGGTAATTTTTAAGTTTCTTGATGATTCCAAGGTACAGCCAGGGAAACCATTAATTCCTGAAAAGCTTCCACCTGAACAGCTCTGAGGGCACACCAATGCAGCTACAAATAGCTGCTTGAAGGTTCGGCTTTCCAAACAGTGTCCCTGGAAAGAGACGGTAGAATCCCCTCAATCTCCATCCTCGGAATCTACTGGGGGCTTTGTTAAAAATATAGGTTCCTCCTGCTAATTAATACTCAAGATTTTGGATTTCTGGTGGTGCAGCCAGGTGACTATATAGACTAGAGGCTGGGAATCTCTACTGATTCAAAACTCCCACTAAGTGCTATTACAGTTGGTTTAATGAAGAATACTGGACTAATGACATACTTTTACAAATATGCTCTAGAAATATTTAACAGAAAAAACAGAAAACGTAAAAGAGCAATAATTTAATGTTGTAAAAATATTCTTATTTTAAATTTTACTAAGTTACACTCAGAGTTCTGGCAACTACTTTTACTCAGAGATTGGCTAGGGAGTAGAAGAAATTAATAAATAGTCTAGGCCCATAAACTAAGGAACAATCAAGGCAGCAATATGGGTGATAATGGGTGTAGAAATCATGTCATGCACAGAAGACTTAAGGAAATGTAAGACATTCTACCTGGAGGAAAAAGCAGGTAGTCGGTTAGAGGTGGCCATGAATGAATGAGCTGTCCTAAGAATTTGCAAGAGGAAGGAGGGCTGTTCGGTGTATGCTCAGAGTACAGAACAGGAATAAGTGGAAACTAAAGGGAGGCAGATTTTCACAGTATAAGGCAAAGTTCTGAGTAACTCAATAATGAAATAGGCTTTGATGTTTAGAAATATGTAAGCACCTCATTACTGAAAGTATTCAACATGAGTCTAGGTGAGCTCCACTAAAGATTGCTGTTAAAAGCAATTATTTCAGGTCCCTTTCAACTCTAAGAGGCTATAAGTATAAAGAAGAGAAAATAAAATGCTAAGCTGTATCTGATTTTTCCATTGACTCTTTCTGCAGAGACCACTACCATTTATTTATTTAATAATCATTTATTGAAAACCTACTATGTGCAAGGCACTGTGCAAAGCCTTGGTGTTACAGAGATAAGGAAGACACCATCCTGCTCTCGAGGAGCTCACATTCTAAATGAGGACAGACAAGTTTTCCACAATTATAACACAGTACAATCAATGTGAGAATACATGTATTCATGGAATACTGTGGGCTTATAGAGGAGAGACACCTAACTCAGCTTAGAAGCACTTTAAAGAAAGCTGAGTATGAAAGAATGAAGAGGCATTACTAGAGTGGACAAGTAGGGTGGTGACAATGAAGGGCATTCCATGCACAGCAAACAGCACGTGCAAAGGCACAGAGGTGTACAAGAACCTGGTGCATCTGGGAATGGTGAGTGATTCATTATGACTGAAGAGCAGTGACTGTGCAAGAGCTGGGAGAGCTGAGGCTGAGAGGTAAGCAAGGGTCAGATCACAAAGAGCCTTAGAGGCCATGCTCAACAACTGGGACTTGATCCTGAAGTGACTGGGAAACCACTGGAAAATTCAAGCAGGGAAGTGACATGCCCAGAAGTGCAAGTCAGAAAGACCATTCTTGTGTCAGTATAAAAGAAAGATCGGTGGAAGATAAGACTGGAAGCAAGGAGACCAGTTAAGACTATGGCAGGAGTTCAGGCAAGAAATAACAAGGACCTAGACTAAGAGGGATGCTTGGGAAAAGAAGGAGGGAAAGAAGAGGTGAATCACATTTACTGAAGGTCTAGTTGCTTAGGAGGTTAGAACTGACAGATTGCGAAAGCCAAGACAGATGGGATGTGGGGAGTGAGAGAGGGTAGGATTTGGGAGGGCTGCCGAGTTTCTGGCTTGAGCAACGGGGTGGATGGTGGAGGTCAGGAATACAGGAGGAGGAGCAGTTTTGGTGGTGGGGGAGGAGGGGTGATGAGTTCAGTTTTGGAAATGTTGAGATTGAGGTGCCGGAGGGATTTCCAGTTCATCTTCAACACGCATGAAAATACTCTTGCAATTCCAGTCCCTGAACTCTGCTGAGCAGAAAATGTCAATCATCTGGAAAGGGATTAAATCAACCCAGCCAAGTTAGAAATCATCCTTTCTGATTGCACTGGCCTTGAAATCTGAATGGAGTTCCAGGGAAACAACTGATACTCTTTTCCTTATTCCTTCTGTTTGAAACTCATCTGTGGCAAGATCAGTAAACTTATCCTCAACTTCATGTGCAGGTTGAAATGGTCAGTTTCAACAAAGAAATAACGGTTCTTGACTGTCAATGCAGATGGCTTTTCTTATTAAAGCTCCTTTCCCCAAGCTCCTTAAAAACTCTTAACGGATTTCCATATTTCTAAATGTCCTTTCAGTTTACTTCTTAATAAGCCCTTCACACCCTCTGTTCATTCCTTAAATAGGCCAAAGGTTTGCAGCCATTAAAAAAATTATTTAAATCATCTTTGAAAACGTAAATCTCATCCTTCACTAAGGAAAGAACCACGATAGCCAAAGATTAGATATAATGTCATTCAATTATAGAAAACCAAATAATTTCCCACACATATTTCATTTGCTAGAATTCCCCAAATCATTCCATCCTTTTGGACCTCCTGCATTTTTTGGAAACTGCTGAGCATTTGTTTTGTGAAACGAGGCAAGACATGCAGTAATAACCTGCAGTTTCTCATTTGACCCTTAATGCTTTGATTCCACTGATGATCATGAAAATTAAATGGTGAGCAATGATCTTTGCAGAGTCGCATCCATTTCTGCAAGGCAACCTTGTTTCTCTTATGCTGCTTCTTTTGCTTTCCCCAACCATTCCCGAGGCCTCCCTCTGGGCAAACACTCACAGCTTTTGCGAAGACCCCCATAAGTTCCGGGAACTGATGTGTCAGGAGGGCCAGCATGGCTGTGAAGGAACATAATCCAGCAGTAAAGAGAATAAAGAAGGGAAGCTCCTTCTTTGGGTAAACTGAGACTTCATGGAAAGCTGTGGAGGAGATCAAAATGGAAATATCAGGACTGGAATAAAATGCATTCTCAGGGATGGTCTATATGATGGCACTGACTTCAGAGCTTTGGAAAGAGTTGGAAGACTATTGGAAATGAATAAAATAGTGCACCTGACAAACCGCAGCCAACATCTGACCCAGCCTTTGGAGGCCCGTCTGCTGGTCGCAAGTGTTTGTCCAGGCTTCAGCACTCTAGATTGAGGCAGGAGGGGGCTAATTTCGGGTTGCCTTCATGGGAGGGAAGAGGAGCACCGCCTATGCCTAATAAATAGTATTTCTTTCTCAAAAGCAAACACAACTAAAACAATGAAACTTTACTCAAATTACAGAACACGTGTTCATGGTACAAAACCTGGAAAATCCAAAATTGAGTATACATGGGAAAAAAGTGCCCCATCTATATTTTTTCCTTCCTGTATTTTAAAAATCATTATAATGAGGTGATATTAGTTTCTTCTGTATTTTTTCCTGGTAATCTCTAAGTATGTCAGTGGAGGGTGCCACCGTCATAGAGAGATATCCAGCGAGGACCTCACATGTAGGTAGGTCTATTCAAACTGCAAGAGGGGAAAGTCAAGGCTGCTAGGGTTATGCAATTATCAAAAAACAAGAAAAGCTGGTGCTCTTTAAAGTACCCTCTATAACTTTCATATTTCAAACATTGGGTTTGAGAAAACCAAAAAGCTGTGGGACAAAGGTCAAGAGAATCACTTCCTTCTCTGTGCTCATTACATGGCTGCCTGAGAGACCGCATGGGTGGATGGGGCTGGCCTGCAGGAGAAGACAGAGCCAGGGGCTGTGAAACTGCATATGAGCAATAGGCCACTCCAACCAAGAGGACCAGAGGGTCCCATGGTCCTCAATACAAGGTCTAGAGGCCTTTCCTCTACCTTTCAGCTCCTGTTCCTCAGAGCCCTCAACAGTAATCCACAAGGCTGAATACTGAGGGCAGAGGGGATCCAGGAGGAACTTCACACAGACAAACAGGCCTACCATGTCCAGGTAGGTCAGCCTGCTGGGATTCAAACACCTGGAGCAAGTGCGCTCAGGGCCTCGTGTGGCTATAATTACATTTTTAATGTGCAAATTATGGGTAGCACTTAAAACAACCTACCTTCTTCATATCCTCACCCTCAACATCCAACCAAAAAAGATTTTGGAGGGAGACCAGACTTGGAGCACTGCATTCAATTAAATTAATGTGAGCAACAATTTTCTGTTTCGAGCTTATAAAGATTATCCCTATAAGGTATCTTGTAAGAACTGTAATCTTGTTCTAATAACTAATCTATCCCCTTGGAAACTTAATTGAACTCGATTAAAACATTTAAAAACATTGTACTTTTCAGAAAACTGCCTTTCTTACCAGAAAACCAAAACTTAACAAGGATCTCCCTGAAGTGGGAGTCAAAAGGTAAACTATGGGCCCCTGGTGAGGATTTCTGAAATCAACTCTAATGTCGTGTGAGGCACCAGACTCTTTTCACAATCAAACTCAAACAATAAAGAACACATCAAGGAGATCTCGCAGTTCCCTGAGTAACAAATCTCAAACTGGATCTGGCTGGCAAGGAGGCGAATGAGCACCTCCTGCTACCTCAATCTGATGACAGCCGTCGACTTCTGCATCCAGATCCCACCATGCTGGAGACTCATGACTGGCTTGATGATGCTGGTATTTGAAAATTTACTATGCACTCAGGACTCTAAAGTTACACTGTTCCTCTGGGAAAAGTCTTTATATATGTTACAGCTATAAGATATTGATATAACTGGAGCTGAAGAAAGGGCAGAAATGGCAGGAGAGAGGACAGAGAAGGGAGAAGAGCTAAAATTTGGAGCTTATTATCTGCGGGAGAAAAATATATCCTAAGTCAGGGCCACATGAAGAGCCTGACATGATCCCTGTACACAGTATGATTTGATAATAACCATTTAGCCTGAATTGTCAAAACAATGTTGTATTACAGCAAAGCAAAATAATATTTTCCACATGTGGCATGGGCCATTAGACTGCTAGCAGTGTAAGGTAGTCGAGGACAGGGTTTTCTTTTGTATGCTTTCATACAATGCTGAGGCTGCATGTGTGCTCTGCACATGGTACTCTGAGCCACTACGTGCAACCCACAAGGCGCTCACAGGAAATCCCTCTGGCCAGAGCACTGTCCCACCACAGAGCACACTGCCCTGTCCCGCAACTGCACCTGGGGCTGTGGTGCCAGCGTCCTGGTGCTGCCCTCCCACCCATGACTCATCTGCAGCTCCCTCTCCGTCAGCAGCTCCTCTTCAAACTCTGGTCTGTGCAGACCACATCTGTCCAGCTGAAGAGCCCAGGCAGAACCCTGCCAATGGACCAGCCCAGCAGATACCAGCCCAAACCAGGGTCTCTGTGCTCAGGCCAATCAGTACACGGAGTTTCTTCATCTACATTTCAATCCTTTGGCATCTTTCCCTTTGATAAATTTGGAAAGACTTGGAGGAACAGGAAGCCAAACCCACTCACGTAATTCACTTTAATACATATGCTATCAAACAAGGACAGGGGTTTGGAGAAAAGTAATAAAAGACGAGGAACATTATAAACATTGATATTCCCACCTCTTCCAATCCCCACCTTTCGCCACACACCCTCACTGGCTAAAGAGAGGTGAGACTTACATGGAAGCAGCTCTCGGTCTGCTGTTTCTGTACAGATTGGGTAAGGATAAAAGAGGTGCCCCTTTTCCAAGGGATAAGGGATCATCCGAAAAGCTGCAAAGGAGAAAAAATATGTCAGATATGTTCAAAATCTGTGTTAGAACTTCCCAACTGCAAAAAGAGACGTTTGAGCATTTTTATAACAGGGAACGCTTCTCCAAAGAAGGCAAGGCTTACCCAACCAAGCTAAGTGCCAGATAAAATGTCAGAGATGAATTATGATGTATTACTCACACATTCATCTCACACTATATATTCTGGGCAAACCTCACAAAACTGGGTGGGGACAGAGGTGCAGAGGGGTGGGGAAGCCATCAATATTAATGGCCAGGGTTTCATCATCTACTGAATATTAGTAAAATGTTATAGGCACTAATTCAATATAGCTAAACAAATAATAATAATCCAAACCTGGATTAAAATGCTTCCCCAAGAAGGAAATGTGGATTGACTTGTTGGAATTTGTATAGATGTACAAATAGGAAAGGGATGCTACCAAGTTGATTTAAAAAATAATGTGTAAGTGGATTTGAATTCCAACCAAGATGAATAAAAACAAAAATCTAAAAATGTATAACTTGGAAGGCATTTCTAAACTTTATGAAATGTTTAAATCTTCAATATCATGTGGGAAAATTGATCTGGAGAGATTGATTATCTGTATTTTGATGACGTTAGGCCACACAAATTCTGCTTTTGTAGCATCAGATGACATTAGGGCTCACGCTAAATCACGGCTTTCCAATCAATCCATCCTTTCCCATGATCAGGCGTGTTACCCTCCCTGTTACAATGTCATCAGCATGTTAGTCTCACTCTTCCTATGAACAGTACTCATGGAGGTAATTTTTCTTCAACAGATGTCCTCTTACTACAGCCTGCTGTAGATATAAAATATAAAAGCTATACCCTACTCTGGGAATGTCAGATAACAATCCTTGCCTTCGTGTATATGAGGAATGGTGGCAACATGCAGGAATATTTTTAGTTTTAAATGATACATTTCAAGGAATCATAGCCACATCCTCAGCTGTGTAACTACTAGAGCCTTCTTAAAATGCTGTCAATGTACATATTTATCTTTTGCATACTTATTTCAAACAGGAATCAGAAACAAAGAATGTTCTCCCTCACAAGAAATGACAAGGTTCCATTGTAACCAGCATCAGTGCACATATGGTATTTATTCTGGTGTCTGAATATTATTTAAAAGTAAAAACATTATGTATGTGATTCCAGCATTTGGAATGCAGTCAATCTACACCGCAGTGGTATCACTCTGAGGTTACAGCACATTGCCACGGAGAATATAAATCACTATAAATGTGGGATTAGAGCAGAGCCAGTTTGCTGGCAGTTTGCTGAGGTAAAAATGTTATCAATTTTCCTCTCATAACAGAAACCTCTTAAACAGAGATTAAAACATTAAAAACACCCCAGCTTTAACTCTGCTTAAAATGAAAAGCTCACCCTAGTTCAATCAGACCTTTTCGTTCACGCAAACAAAGATGACTTTTGCCCGCCAGAACAAGGAAGAGAGGAGTTCTTTGCACAGGTTGTTAACATACTAAGATCATTCCAAGGAAGCAACATCTCTCTCATTAGAACCAGACTTTCAAGAGAAAAAAACATCCCCCACAGAAACAAACAAAAACAAAAATAAGCCTTTTAGTGCCTTTATAGGATACACTAAAATCTCTTCTGGGAAGTACTGAATTTAAACTTAAACTACATTATGGCAGGATTTTAATGCCATTTCCTATAAATGATGGCTGCGACAAAAGCATCTGAAAAATGTGGAAAAACTTACGTGGGAAGTTTTTTTTTTTTTAATCCAGATTCTCCATGTGCAAAGGGCTGCTGTAATTAAGAATCTATTCAAATTTGTATAATATAAATAAACCCTCAGTTTTCAAAGTGGCTATAAATTTCAATGCTAAATTTTATTCAAAATTGAAGTCAGTTTGCACTTCAGGGAGTAACTTTTTAAATGAAATACAGGAGTGCAAGATCTTGAGAGTATTCAACCATAGAAATCTATGGTTGGTTGGTGTCTTTTCAGTCAAATACTACATACATTTTAATGTAATATTTGGCATGCATACAGAATTTTGTGCATCAAGTTGGTCTTTTCCTTTTTCTAATTGGTTCTGGTCTTTTTTGGAGAGGTTAGAGACACAACACAACTTTAAAAAGAGTGCATGTGTACACACAACCAACCACCCACCCACCCACACCCTCTTCCTGGATTGCCCTCCACCCCCATGATTATAAAGATGCTTATGGTGCATTTAAAAATCTCTCCCATGTCACTTGTCATTTGCATTGAGCTCATAAAATAGTATTAAGGCTTTTGGCTTCACTAAACAAAAGCAAATACAATTTCTGCTTGCAATTCTATCCTTAACCCACCCTGCAGTGCAGGGCCCAGTCGGGTGTGAGATAAGCAGGAGAGGTCCAGAGAGAGGCCGGGAGAGGCACTGCACAAGCCTTGCCAGCATCACCTCCCACCTCATGGTCCCTTTCGCTGCTAAGACATGCAACTGCTCCATGACAGCCTTGTGCCTTTTGCCAAATGTCCAGAAATTTTGCAAATCTAAGTATTAAAAACACACTAATTTCGTGGTAGCAATAAGAATAGAAAAAGATCATTTGAACAGATCTATTTTATGGATGAGTACAGGCCTAAAAATCTTTGAGAAAACAGAAATTTCAGGGGAATTAAAAAGATACATGTATTAGGTTAAAAACAAAACAAAAAAGCTAGGCCAAGCAGAGTGAATACATGGTATATAAATGATATTTCTGCACTTTCTTCTGTGTGTCATGCCCTCCCCTACATTGATTTTGGTTATGCATTTGTTGAAGGGTCAAAATGAAACTGGGAATTAGTGAAAGAACAGATCATGCCTTCAAAATCAAGTCTGTGGCATGATGCTGACTTCTTCTATCCCTGATCATCAGATGCATTTTCTAGGTGCCAAGAGCATCAGTGCTGTTCCCATCAGAGATTCTCAGTTGACACTGGGGGGGAAATCATCAGAACCAAAGAACGGACAAAAGGATGGATATGTGAACAGGTTAATTCTTGATTTTCCCAGTGACTTCTAAGTGACTTCTTACTCTGCCTACTACATAGGCAAGGCTAGAATGTAATTGTAGATATTTTATCAGTCCATGATACCTTTTCAAAGAGTATCTTAGAGAACTTTATACAGATTATTTGCAATAGAGGGAACTGAGTTTGAATCCCAGCTCTACCTCTTATAATCAGGTGCTTGTCAAAAGGTGAGTGACTTCTTATGTGATGAACACAAAGGTGAGCCCAGCACACATTGCCCCTGCCCTTCCCCACCAAGTGCCAGAAGCAGAATCCAATCATCACAAAACTAAGAGTAAAGGTTTCCACAGTGATGAGCACCTCCAAGGGAGTCATGGTGCTGTGTGTACGTAATGGCGGAGCAGCCCAAGTGGCACCTAAAGGATGAACATCTAAAGTCATACGCTAGGCTCACTAGTGTATGACTTTGGGTGGGTCATTAATCTGTGTCCCTGTCTCTTAGTCTGTAAAATGAGAATATCACAGGCCTCAGAAGGCTGGTAAAGGAACTAAGTATAACAGTAGAGGTCAGGGCATCCACATATAGTGCCTGGCTGCTCAATAAAGGTTGGGTTCCTTTCCCCCATATCCCTCTCTATTAAACCTAAAGTTCTACTTTCTCTATCAGGCTATGTTCTAGCTTATAAGTTAAAAATGCTGCTTATTTGTTAATAATTAAAAATGCAAGTGATAGAACAGGAAGTTATCACCAAATTGCAATATTATGTCTTCACTTTTAAGTTCAATGTAGTTAACTGGCCAGGAAAACCATATGTTTTTAGTGAGGCATTTGGGTGCAGCAATAAAGAAAATTCAAAAGTCAAAAGGCTGGGTTGGGATCCACATGCTTTCACTACCTAATTATGTGGCCTTGGGAAAAACACTTTCCCTTGGTTGGATTAAATGATGTTCTTCTCTGATTCTGAAGAGAAATTCTACAGCAGACTCACTAACTGCTTAGTGACCCTCACCACTCTAATAACTCAGTTCCTACTTTCATGATAGATAGTGTGGATACAAGCCCTACTATCTATCTACTTGATGTGGGGTAGATATTCCCTTCTCAAAGGAAATACTCCGCCTTAGTTCCCCTAAAAAGCACCACCTTCAAATCTTCTATTATTTACTGGATTCTTTGGGGTGGGAGATGTCTAAAAAGAAAATAAAGAGCCTTACTTGGGCAAGTAGAAAAAATATATACTGTACATGTTCTCTCTCTCTCTCTCTCTCTCTCTCTCTCTTTCTCTAATGTTCTTTCCAAAGCATTTCAGATGCTTATTCATCCTGATATCCTCAACACAATGTCTGGCACAAAGGAAGGACTCAATAAATGTTTGTTGAATAAAGTAATGAAAAAATAAATGGACAATCAAGAAGAGACAGAATTTTCCTTTTAAAACCTCAGGTAGACCCATATGATAGCCAGTCATCAAGACTGAATAAAGGAAAGGAGCAAGTTGGTTCTCCTGGGCAGTAGGTGGGGAAGCATCATATGATATCTGGAGTCTGGCTATTAGGCTAACTTAGCTATGACCAGGGACTTTAGCCGGTCATTACTTTCTCCCAGATTACAAAATTTAGCCTTGGATCTATGGAGGAGGGTGGTGAAATTTCTTTTTAGTATTTCAAAAGGTGCCAGCCTTATGAAGGAAAGGTTTGGTTGAGGAAATGCCCTAAGAACCACATCTTACAGTGAGCAGCATTTGCCATTAGGTTCAAAGAGAATAAATTAGAATCAGAACCTCATCCTATGCTTCAACAATGGGCCATTTTCCCCTCTCAAAGGGAATACTCTGCCTTAGTTCTCCTAAAAAACACCACCTTCAAATCTTATACATTATTTAGTGGATTCTTTGGGGCGAGGGATCTCTAAAAAGAAAATAAAGAGTCTTACTTGGTCAAGTTGAAAAAAAACGGAAACAAAGGCTAAGTGATTTACCCCATGGCAGACTAGCCTCCTGATATATAGAACTAGAAAGTTAAAGTTCACAGTTGTGGTCGGCAGGCAACCCTGCTTTCTAAAATAAATACAGCCAAAACAGAGCCTTGAAAAGATAGAGATAGGAGGGAGATAAAACCACATCAGTATTAATACAGGTAAAATGGACAATATGCCTTTTAAAATAGGACCCCAGCAAAAATAAAAAATAAAAATAAAATAGGGCCCCAGAAGACATAATACCATTGTAAAGAAGACCCAGTTCAAATGAGAGCCTTCATTTCTATGTTTTTTATATTCAACTCATACTTCCATTGGTGCATGTATCTGAGGATAGTCAGAACTGACAGTGTTCAAAATAAATATAATTCAGATAAGGTGGCATGGCAGCTGTGTAATGAACTAGAAACATATTATAAAATCTTGTAAATTAAAACTCTTGCACTTTCTTAATTATCTTGACTTTGAGGAATATATTGTGTAATTTCAGGGGCTGGGACCAGTGATGAATCAAATATTTTGGAAACCTTTGAAATGCTGATGTATTTGTGGTTGAGGATTCAGTTTTTTTTTTTTTTTTTTTCTAAACCACCATATGTTTCAAACCCAAACAATCTCTTCCATGCATCAGCTGGACTTTGGGGCTTTATAAAAAATGGGAGGTTTTCTTTTTTTTAGCTTGATTGGTGGAAAACTTACTTAATTCCACTAATTAAGGATGACTAATGTTCCAACATAACAAATTCATTAAAAAGCAAAACAAAATCACCTCCACCCCTACCCCCTAACTAACACTTTTGACAGAAACTAAAAATTTGTTTTAAATCTCCAAAAATAAATTTACTAACAATCATTTTAATGGAACCCAGTAAAATTAGGTACTATTACCTTCTTCCCTGAATTTTCTTTCTATTGAAAAAGGGAAGTTGGAAGAAAGTTGGGGAATGGTCTTAAATTTCAGAATGAAGATAAAAATGATTCAAAGGAGAAAACCTAAACTGTTAAGGCTGGAGATGTCAAAAGGCACCACCAAGTGGTGCGCTGGCAGAAGTGCAGCCTCCTTTGCTCTGGCACAGGCTGCCCACACTTGGCCAGGGGACCTGAGAGGGAGCTGTGCCAACTGCCCTGAAATCAGCAATCTGGGGTGGGTGAGGTATGGTATTCAATATAATCAGTGCTTCACGGTTTTTAAAAATTAGTAAAGTAAATGCTACTGTAAGTAGCTGAGTCAGAATTCTAAGACAAGTCATTTGATGGAAAATCCAGAGGGCTGAACCTCCCTTTTAACTTAGAATGAACACAGATCCAGAAGCAATGTCAAAAGATTGGATAAAATTGTCTTGGTTTGGAGGGGTAATTCTTTCTTCTAAATTGCATGTTGTTTACAGCTTTGTTTTTTAAAAAAGACCAAAAACATCTGTAATGAGAGACTATTTTTTAAATATATGTGTATGCAAGTATATATGTACATATACATATTTATGCTTGCTGAAAATTTAACAACACAAATATGAAGAAAAAAAGAAACTATTTAAAATCCACAATTGAGTGGCAATCACTTAAAACAGGCTTATTTACTTCCAGTGTCTTTCATTTATTTATACATACCTGTTGTTTATTTTATAAAATTGGTGTCATTCAATATTTAAAATGTTTAAGTAAATATTAAACAACAAAATATAATTTTGTATAGGATGGTTAACTTTCTAAACATTACAGAGAGATCAGGTATAATAAACACACCCTAACCCTGTAAGTAGTGATGTAAATTTCAATTGTGGGCTTCCAAACAAATGTTTCAGATATGACTGATCCTTGTATTCTTAATCTGTACAGTACAGTGAAGGAAAAGTGAACTTGGTTTTATATCCTGGATCCCCAACAGTGGCTGCAGTGTCAAAAAGGCACTGATTTCAATGAACCTGTTTCCTCTCTTGAAAAACTGAGATGGCCACCTCTGTCTAGCCTAACTCAGAACATTATCAGGGAGAGTGAATCATGTACATGCAAGCCCTCTGTAAATTACCCAGTTATATAAACACTCTTCAATGTTCATGGCATTCTCAAGCATTTAGCATATATAGTAAGCACTTCCACAGTCTTCTTTTCTAAAATTTAATGTTATGGCTCCATGTGAAAACTGAATGGCAGTGTAAGTGATTTTGGCTGGGATCACAGTTACCTGATTTTCACCAACACTTCTCCAGAGTGGTTCCTGCTTATCTGTAAGGATCAACTGCAGAATTTTCCTTTCCTATAGGTACCTGGCCATACTGTGTTATGTCTGAAAACCCACCCCCTCTTTTTATCCTAATAAAGCATTCTGCCAATTTAATTTGAGAAAATTTAATCCCCATACAACTATCCTGGTTGGTTTTGCAACTCCCTTTTCACTTATGTTTCTCTCAATCTCACTATCCTTCCAATTGATCAGAGCATCTCCCCATTGTTATCTGCCTACCTGGATAACTAACTAATTTCCAAAGAGAGTTTCCAGTTATTCTTCGTAGATTTTTATTTTTTCTATGGTGATGCCATTTTTCTGTGGTGACACCATGTCTTCATCACCCTTTGTCCCACCCCTTTTTTGGTCCTTTCTATAGGACAGGTAACTTACTTTCTATCAGACCCAATGGATGAGCTTCTATTATTGTTTCCAAGATGCCAATCTACAGATATTTGGTAAGTCAACTTGTCCATTTAATTTCTCCACAACTGACACTAGGTAAGGCCTCTCACGTTCAGTCCTGCTGGGCTTTTCTCTTTCTCATGCTTAAATAAAAATTAATTTTGTCCCTTCTGATAGAACAGCTTACATACCACAGGAAGCACAAGCCAGAAGAGATTATGACCACGTTCATACACACCGTGTGGAGTGTGGTGTGTTTTAACCCATTTAAATACAGTAGCTGGTGCCACCCGGCCACCTGGAGTATGCTATTGCACTTACTGAGGAGGGGCAGAAGCACTGATCAAATCATCCTTCAAGTTATAAATAGTAATCTATAGAAGCAGATCCACAATTGATTTGTTAAAGAAATATTTTCAAAACTAAACAAAAATTTTCAATCAACTTTGAGTCCCATCTCTAGCTTATTTTTACACCATCCCATTTTGCTCCCCCAACCTCCCTTCCTGCACCAACTTGGATTTCTGCTGGGTTAGGGAAGGGCAGGAAAAGGGAGGAGCAGATTATCAAAATGAAAATGGAAGCCGCAAAGATAAACAGAGCGAAAGGATTAAAAAAGACACTTGTTTATGAGGTTGATCAGAGTGAGGGTGAGTTAGAAAAAAACTGTCAGAAGACTCTAATACTTATTGTTTTCATTTCCCACGGGTGGGAAAAAACCCTATGCTTCACATTGTACTTGTTTTGCTAACATTAATGCTAGCAGAGTGTCAATGCACATGTTGTCCAGTAATTCATAGTCTTGAGCTTTTTTCCTTAATTTACATTCTCTCAAATAGCCCCACCACTTATCATTTCTTCATACGTCCTAGCTTATAATAAGCTTATAATACTGTCCTAGTTCTTCAAGGCTTGGTTCAAATCTCATCTGACTCATAATGTTACCCATAATCACTCCACCCCATAGACCTCTCCCTTCTGAAAAATCAACAGGCAGTTTCCACATGCTGCTGGTTCCTCTTCCCATGTAGATGACATGCTTCTTCAAGGCAAGGAGCATGTCTCACCCACCATTACAGCCTCTTCTCCTTACACTGAATAATAATATCTATGGAGAACATGCCCACAGCTTTATTTATCTCTACATTCATCTACCCAGCATTTATCTATTAATACAGGAATGCTATACCTCTTAGCGAGCCATGGCCATTGTTCTTGGTTTGAAGCATAGCTGCCATGCCTTTGGGTGTGGCCAGTCTGGCTCCAGTGGAGAATAACTGTGGCTCTTAGCCAACCCTCCCAGAAAGGCCATCAAGAAGTGGTCATCAGTGTCCAGCACGAAGCCTAACCCCATGCCAAAGATTACCATGATGCCGTGGGGCTCTCCAAGTTTACAAACAGGGTTTTCAGGATAGCAGAGTGCCCCTCTGAAGAACATCTGGGTCCACCTCATCTATAAAATAAATTTCCCCTTCTGAGCTGTGTAAACAGCCCCATCACAGGAATACCCACCACCATTGGCAGATGGGAGAACCTAAGTCACTAACTGTCTTAGATGGGCCATCATAGAACACAAGAGTAATACACATGTATATCTTCATCATTCATCATAAATACTCAGCGCAAAAACATTTTAGCACCTTTTCATGTGCTTAAAAATGTTTCAAAAAAAAGAAAATTACTTACTGCCTTCCCACGTACAATGCAAAAGATTCAAAGCCCCTTCCACCCTCTTCCAGTGTGCAAGATGAAAGAATGCATATGCTATTGCTTCACTGTCTCCTCTCTTCAGGATGTGTTCTGGGGGTAGGATTAAACTTTTCATTTCTAGTAGGTACTGAAATAAAAAAGGCAGAACACAGTTGTGTTAATACACAGTAATCTGGAATTCGGTATTGAAAACAGAGCAGTTGATTTACCTAAAGCCATCATTTATAAGCATTTCATTAAACCTTCAACCTCGTTACTACATTTGAAGGCAATTACTAAATCATCCAGCAATACAAAGTTTGCTGACAGATGATTAGCCTTGTACTAGCTTCCTATAGTGAAGATCTGAGGTTTTCAGGCTAAGACACTCTAATCAAAGAAATACATAAGACTCAAACAGTATAAAGGAAAATGAAGAAGACATGATAATTTGATATAATTTTGGAAGCAGAATGAAACCATGTAAAATGGACACATGAAGTTTAAGAAGTTATGTGGCTAAACCAAGTGCACCAGAAAGATGTGAGATTGAGTAGCACTGCCCATCATTTTTTTCTATACACATCTGTCAAGAAAAAGAATCTTGTCCTATAAAAAGAGCTACCCATAGCTACTCGGGTGCTATAGGGAGGAATGGTGGCAGTTAGAACACAGGAAGACCCAAGGGAGGAGAGCATTACAGACCCCAAAGTGTAACACTGTTTTAGATCCTTTCCCAAAGACTCATAGGGGGTGAGGGGGTTCTCATCTTAACCTCTTCATTGGTATCTTCTGCAAAGGGGGTAGGAGTACAGGGCAAGAATGGACATACTTTCTGGGGGCCGAGAAAAGACTAGGTTTCCATTTTTATTCTTTTGTTTTACTATAGGGTAGAAAGGGAGCAATTTTAGAAGATTATTTTATAATTGCAAATGTTAACCTTTCTTTTCTGGCTGGCATTCTGCCATTACCTTATTACCTCCCCTCCCTGATCCATCCCTGAAACACACACACACACACCCCACCACTACCATCAACACCACCACCACCAAAGACAAACATAACAGCAGCCCATGCAATCTCCTTTCAAATGGAGACTAGTAGACTACAGAGAGATATGGACAGCAAGAGTAAGTGCTGAAAAAGGTGTTCAAAAATTTTAATATCAGAAATAATTGCCTATGTATTTTTCTGTCCATGGAAGTTTATGAAAGACAGCGAAAGGTAGAAGAGTCCTGGTATAGAGAATGGAGACTATTGCACAACTACCAATGTTTCCCTGCATCTAGCTAAGGATTTGTACCCTTTGGGCATCACCCAGTTATCCTTAAACTTCCACTCCCATTGGCACACTTGGTGTTGAGGTTTATGGCCCAGCAGCAGCCAGAAGAACATATTCAGGCATCTTGGCTCAGTAACTGGAACTTTCCTCTCTCTGGTTCTGATTTTTGAAGAAACCTCCAAGCCTCTGGTCTCAAAGCAGGAAGAGTAGGGAAGTGAAAGAAAGACACCCAGAGAGTAGCAGAAGAACAGTGATATGGTCATCACACTTGGGAGGAGGTAGGATAGAAAGCTTCACTCAACAGAAAGACCCAGGACCCCTTTCCAGGCTGGTCCATGAGAGGTGTTTGTTATTTTGGTGGAACTCTTCAAGCATGAGTTCTAAAAGAACTTTCTGGCCATCTGCCTTTTTGGATTCTACAAACTACTGCTTTCTTCCTACTGCTTTCCTCCTTTTTGTCTTGCACTGTCTTCTTTTAGAACAGTACAAGACAAAAATCTTTTTGGAAAAATAACAAGAGAGAATTACCTAGCAATCCAATTAGCACTATGTTTATAATGAATATCAGCCTTAATATAGTTATGTCATATGATATGATAGCCATAATATAAAGTTATATTTATATTTATATTATTTGTATTATGGTGGATTTTATGTTCGGAGTTACCTGGCTATCCTCTTGTGGTTTTATTACCTTAATAGGAACCATTAAAATGTACATTGCTCCTGCCAATGATAGTCTTAAAAGACCCCGAGGCTATGAGTCATGAGAAAAATAAATAATTTATAAAGTATTATGAACTGTATTAATTGTTTCACAGTAAGTTGGAGAACGAAGAGCATTTGGTTATCCATAATAATCATCATCAGAAAAACAAAGGAGAAGGGAAATTTCTGGCCTAATAAGAACCCTGGAATAAGATTTTGATCTGACTTTCTAATTATTCATAGCCACCACACCTATCAAATAGTCAATTTTTTTTTTTTGAGTCAGAGTTTCGCTCTCGTTGCCCAGGCTGGAGTGCAATGGCGCAATCTCAGCTCATTGCAACCTCTGCCTCCCGGGTTCAAGTGATTCTCCTGCCTCATCCTCCAGAGTAGTTGGCATTACAGGTACGCACTACCATGCCTGGCTAATTTTTGTATTTTTAGTAGAGACAGGGCTCCTCCATGTTGGTCAGGCTGGTCTCGAACTCCCAACCTCAGGTGATCCACCCACCTCGGCCTACCAAAGTGCTAGGATTATAGGTATGAGCCACTGCGCCTGGTTCAAATAGTCAATTTTTTAAAAAGGATCATGCTATATAAAATTTAAAACAAACTATGAAAACAACTAACTCATGTGTCCCAGGTATACAGAAATCTCCTTAAAGTCCCTGACAATCAGATGGTAGCTAAAAGAAAAGTATAAACTACCATTCTTTTCATTTCTATGATTAGAAAAGGCTTTTACATTTCATTAAGCAGCTATTCTTCTCTTAACCTAAAGAACCTTCAGGAATAGGGGCACCCAAGAAGTGGGCCTGGTAGTCACCCACATTTGTGGGTATAAAATAAACTAGCAAGATCAGGCACAGTGGCTCACACATGTAATCCCAGCACTTTGGGAAGTGCAGACAGGTGGATTACAAGCTCAGGAGTTCAAGACTAGCCTAGCCAAGATGGTGAAACCCTGTCTCTACTAAAAATACAAAAATTAGCCGGGCGTGGTGGCAGGTGCCTATAATCCCGGCTGCTCGAGAGGCTGAGACAGAGAACTGCTTGAACCTGGGAGGTGGAGGTAGCAATGAGCCAAGATCGCGCCATGGCACTCCAGCCTGGGCGACAAAGTAAGACTCCGTCTCAAAAAATAAACAAACAAACAAAGTAGCAGGAGGTAGGGCAAGGCAACCTGGCAGGGGAGGGGAAGAGTTCAGAAAATTCCAAACAAAGGGACACTATAGATCTGTGCTATCCCTGTTCAATATGACAGCTTCTACCACATGTGGCTATTTATATTTAAATTAATTAAAACAAAACAAAATAAAAATTCATTTCTTCCATCTCACTAACCATATTTCGAGTGCTCAGGTGTTGCATGTGGCTAGTATTAGACAATGCAGGGACTACTTCCATGATAACAGAAAGGTCTTTTGGACAGCATTGACTGCTGTAGGCAACAGTTTGTCATCTTTGGATAACTGGACCAATTTTTAGCATGAAAAAATTTCAAAGGTGCCCATAATAGGAGTCATCAGGGTAGTAGCCACTGACCAAAAATATGCAATATGACAAAAAGCTATAATAAATGTAATAAAACAAAAATTCATTTAAAAGCATTGTTGGCTACCAGGGCATCTACATATAACACATCTGAAAAATAGTAGTACATGTCTGAGAGACAGAAGGCTTACTCAGACTGCAGGCTCAATGGGATGCATATGGCCTCAAGGACAATATCTGCAGCCCCAAACGTAGGCCGTGAGATAATAATGCTGTTTCTCCTTTAAGCTCTCTCTAATCTTTGTGTATGCATACTATTCACATGCCACCTTACATTATTTATCGTGTATCTTGCATCTCTGCTGAATCATTAGACCCCCAAGAGCATGAACCTTGTCATCCGCATCTTAATTTCTCCTCCCACACCTCCTACAGAACCTTGCACATCAAGGTAATTTTTTTTAAAGTTAAATTAAATTGAAATCTTACTTCCCAAGAAGTCTCTCAAAGTGAACATCCCCGGCCTAATCAGCCTCATGAGGCTAACCAAAGCAACATATCAAGCAAACAACTCCACCTTCTCATCTTATCTCTCTTATGGCAGAAATCAGCTTTAACTATAAAAGAGATTTATACTCTTTTATAACTCCAAACAAAATGTTGGCCCTAATCAAATGATGAGGACTAATAACAACAATGTGTTATGTTTTTGGCCAGGCTTAAAATGGTTGGCAAGATCAGTTCTCAACATGTGCAACATTTAAATTAGAAAAGCATGGAACAACATTTCATGTCTTACATGTCAAAAGAAAAATAAATGGAAGAGGGCAGATCCCTATCCACAAGTATGCAGAAATCAATTAGAATAACTGTAGCTCGCAAATCAGAGAACAAGCTTTATCCATCTATAATAATGACTCGGTTTCTATTAGCTTAGCCAGCATTCTGTGCTTTCTTGCCCACCATCCTGCCTCTAACTTCCTTCCCAGATTCTTGAATCACTCTGATCTTGCAGTGCAGTGCTTCTAAAAATTTCGGAAGTAACTTTTCAAAATCTATTTGTGTCAGCATCTAGCTTCTTATGTCCACTGCAGGAGCATCTAAAAAGTCAGGGCATATGAAGAGGAGCAGACGGCTGTGGTTTTTGGGTGTGAGCAGCACCTACTCATGGAGGTCTCTGAGTGGAAATTGACTCACCTGTCAGGGAAGCTGCTGAAGAGATGCAGCTTATTAGAGGCTACCCTGAGTGGCTGCTAATGTCCCTTTTGCTACAATCTTAAAATTCTATAATCATTTGAATGAAAATGATCCCACAGGTATCATTCACATAAATGTTAATGCCAAAGAATTAACTCATACACCTCTTTTTTGGGATTTTCAATACCAACAATAGCATAAGTCCTATGAAAAACATTAGCAAAAGTATGGGAATAAACAAAATGTGGGAAAAAAAATAGGTGGCCAGGTGCGATGGCTCATGCCTGTAATCCCAGCACTTTGGGAGGCCAAGGCGGGCAGATCACGAGGTCTGGAGTTTGAGACTAGCCTGACCAACATGATGAAACCCCGTCTCTACTAAAAATACAAAAATTAGCCAGGTGTGGTGGTGTGCACCTGTAATCCCAGCTACTATGGAGGCTGAGGCGGGAGAATTGCTTGAACCCAGGAGGCGGAGGTTGCAGTGAGCCAAGGCGGAGGTTGCACTCCAGCCTGGGTGACAAGAGCAAGACTCCATCTCAAAACGAACAAACAGGTAAATTAACTTATATCATAGTTAAAGACGCCTATTAAGTTGCTCCCCAAAACTAGGTAGTGAAAGAATTTAGCACAGGGAAATGTTCATGATACATTGCTAAATGGAAAAAAAAATCAAGGTACCCTAACCATTTACATAGCAGATTATTATTATTTTGACAAAATGTATATGTAGGCATTAAAAAACATTGGAAAGTCACAGGTTGAATGTTCATGGTGGTTAAATATTTGATTTTAATGGGAGATTAACTTCTTTTGTACTGTTTCTGTGATTTCTAAGTTTTCTATAATAATCATTTTTTAAGGGATGGGGTCTTGCTGTGTTGTCCAGGCTGAAGCACAGTGGTGCAGTCATAGCTCACCGCAGCCTTGAACTCCTAAGCTCAAGCGATCTTTCTGCCTCAGCCTCCCAAGTCACTGGGACTATAGGTACATGCCACCATGCCTGGCTTGTAGTAAGTATTTTTATTTTTCTCTCTCTAAATATGTATGTATGTATATATGTAATACAAATCTATTTTCTAGACTTGCATCAAACACACACATACACAAAAGAAAAAAAACCCACACAAACAAAATATAACTGGAGATAGCAAATTTTTTTCATGCCTACAATGCTTTGGTGCAACTGGCTCTGATAAAATGGACTAAGACCAGAAAAGATGTTTTTAAAAGAACAATAAAGAGTTCTGAGAATAAAGTTAGTGCTATTTGGGAGAGACACTACATAGTCTGAGTTTCAATGTTGCTTACTCCCCAGACTCAGTAAGACACAAAGCAAGCACAGGACAAAAAACACTGCAAATAGCCCCAGCTCACTGAGATCACGTGGCGATGGAGAAGAAGGTATACATCACCAGGATTCCCCGCCTTACCTCCTCCCATCTACCATCTGCCACTGTGAATCACTTACTGGAATCCTGGCTCTACTCTTTAGCTATGAGACCCTAGACATGTTATTTAATTTCTTTGAACCTCATTTACTCATCTGTAAAACTGGAACAGTAAAAACACATCTTGCTGGTTTTAATTTTTGAAGATTTTTGTAATATATGTAAAGCATTCATTCACATAGTACTGGCACATAAGTGTGCATTGAATAGTAGATATTTTTGCTACCAAAAAAAAAAAAATTAAATGTTTATATTACTGTAGACGTAATTTGTGTTTTCTGTGTATACATGTCCCACAGATATAACTGAGTTTGTTTTTAGGTAAAATACTTTAGCACTTTTATTGTAGTAGCAGATCTGTTGAAGAGACTTGGCTACCGAGGGTCATTAATGGACCAATACAGAGGCAAGCATAAAACAAAGCTGAATTGTCAAATTAAACCTGGTGATTTCAGTACCACTCAGGGGTTTTCACCACAAGGTACCTGCTTCTTTCTGGTTCACTTTCTATTCATTGGTTACTTTGCTTCATTCAAAAAATATTCGAAGGCACACAGTGTATCCCAAGAATATAGATATGGGAGCACCCACAGCCTAACCCAGGACATGGATATGGAAGGACCCTTTGTGTATTCCAAGGACACAAATATGGATGCAACCATAATTTACCTCAAGGGCATGGACATGAATCAGGTCAGGTCCCCACCTTGATGATCCATAGTCTTTGTAGGAATAGGGGATGGAGAGAGAGACAGTGAGAGGGAGGGAGAGAAAGAGAATGTATGGAGAAATAATAAAATTCAACACAATAAGTACCTTAGTAAGATGTATAAACTTAGCACTGAGGAAGCAAATGGAGAGCACTCTGTCTGAGAAGGCTTCACAGAAAAATGAAAATATCAATCTTACTAATTAGAGTTTACATTGAAAAAAATGAGCAAGGGGTATTCCAAACCAGCATTAAAGGGCAAAGCAAACCAAAAGCATCAAAGCCTACCAAAAGGAAACCACAGCATCAAAGGGCATGATGTGTTTCTAAACTGGTGGGGCCTGAGTACTAACATGATGGTAATTGCCAACACTGATTACGCACTAACACATGTGCCAAGCATTATCTCAGTAACTCCATAACACCAACTCTGCAGCAGAGCTAATATTATTCCTGTTTCACAGATGGGAAAATGAAGGCTTTAGGAAGTAACTTGATCAGGGTTGCACAGCTGCAGGTGGCAGAACTTGCCTTTGAACTCAGACCACTCTCCAAAGGAGTGAAGTAGAAAAAGTAGGCTGTAAAAGGCCTTCATGACCTGCTCTAGAGGGTGCCCTGAACTTCAGTTACTGTGGCTTTCAAACTTTTAGACACAGAATACAGTTGGTTCTTCAACAATATGGGTTTGAACCACACAGGCCCACTTTCATACAAAATTTTTTTCAACTCAACATAGATTGAAAATACAGTATTCATGGGATGGGAAACCTACATATACAGAGAACTGACTTTTTGCATAACACAGGTTCTGTTGGGTTTTGCACGGCTGACTGGGAGATTTGAGTATGCACAGATTCTGGTATATGTGAGGGGTCCTGGAACCAACCCCCTGCAGATACTGTGGGATAGCTGTAATTTGTACAAAGAGGAAAAAAACACACTTAGAATCTGTGAAACTGATGAAAAACAAAGCTGTGGGGAAATCTGAGGGAGGGACCCAAGAGAGGTCTGGAGAACCCTCCTGGCTCTCCTAGGAGGACAGTCTGGAAACCACTGCCATAGGCAATTAGGAAGTGATTTGTGCAGTTTGCAATTTTGAGAGAAATGGTTGAGTCAGGTGTAGGATCAACAGACAGGAAAGAGATGGAAATTAGCAAAGACTTAAAAAGCTCCTGTTAGAGTCCAGGTGATAGGGACAAATTGGGGAGTGGAGGAGGAGCTTCTCCAGGACTTGGTGCCTGACTAAATGTGAGAGTGAGGCGAGGAACCAAAGGTGACATTTTTAGCATAGGATACTAGAATAATGTGAGCTCCTTAGCTAGGGTGAAGACACCAGAGGAGGAAGAAGCTTAGCAGGGGAAGGTAACAAAAACAGTTGGAAGAACCTGGAGATCATTCCTGGAGAAATGGCCTGAAGGCAGCTGGGTCTGCAGGTCTGGAGCTTAGGAGAGAAGCTGGAGACACAAATTTGGGTGTTCTGGGCCAGAGGTGGAAGCTGTGCAGTAGGAGCACCTCGATTTCCGAAGGCAGCTTCCAACAAGGAGGGAGAGGGCAGTGAATGGAGCTCCCTGGAAAACATGAATGCATGGCAGGACAAGAAAGAAGTAGGAAGAGAGTACTGACATGCAGGAGGGGCACAGAGAGAAGGTGTCATGGAGTCAGGATAGCCTCAAGACAAGAAGCAGGCCGGGGGCAGTGGCTCACACCTGTAATCCCAGCACTTTGGGAGGCCAAGGCAGGAAAATCTCTTCAGCCCAGGAGTTCAAGACCAGCCTGGGCAACACGGCAAAACTGTCTCTATAAAAAATACAAAAATTAGTCAGGTGTGGTGGTATGCACCTGTGGTCCCAGCTACTGTGGAGGCTGAGGTGGGAGGACCGCTTGAGCTTGGGAGGTTGAGGCTGCCGTGAGCCATGATAGCACCACTGCACTCTAGCATGGGTGACAGAGCAAGACCCTGTCTCAACAAAAAAAAGACATAAAAAGCAATCCATCAGTGGGACCAAATGCTGAGGAGAGATGAAACAGGATGAGGTTTGAGAAGAGGCCAACAGATCTGATGGCCTAGGTGGCAGCGGCCTAAATAAGAGTGACCTTGGTAGAGGTGATGAGTCTGGTGGGGGTGGCCTGTACGGAGATAGTCTTGGGGAAAGCAGCTGCAGTATGTTTTGTTGAAGAGACTTACAAACTTCCTAATCCTGAGAAATGTGGCTAAAAACTGGTTTCTGTTCATTTTCCTCTGGGTCATATTTGCACAATACGTTCTCCTTACTCTAATCCAAAAAAGATTTGGAACAAAATATGACACAATTCATAGAAACTTATATTGAAATAATATTTCTGAAATGTGCTGTTGATATACAATATCATAGACAATCTGCCAGGGTATTTTGAATTTCTGCTTCCACGCTTCAAGCATTTTAAAATGCTAAAACCCACTACACATTTTGTTTCCTAAATTGGATTAAAAAGCAATTTTATACTCTGTCAATCAGCTTTGCCAGAATATAAGGGAGGATTGCTTTAGTGTTTGCATAAAATAGAATTTCCATCACTATAACAATGTCCTGTAGGTACTCCATTAGCATATACAATTACCACGATGTTTTCTCCCACAAGCCTCTTGAAATCCCTATGAAATTAGAGTTTCTAGATTAACATTAGATGAGCTTTCCTTAAAAAAAAAAGAAAGAAAGTACATTTTTAATGGGAATACATTTCTGTCATAACATTCTTCATTCTTTCCTCTCTATTTTCTCACAACTTCCCACACTCCTAGACTTATAATTTGAAAGCTAAATATCTATTAGGCTAGGTCCTCACCTCCACATTCTGTCAAGCCCAGTCTGCCCGCTGCTGAAATGAGTGTTGGGAGTGTGGCAGCCTCCCCACTTTGATGCCCTCAGGGACTGCCTGTTGTGCCCTCCGCTACCCCTTGGACAGGTGCAGTGAGGAGGACAGCAGGCAGTTTACTGGTTCTGGGATTTGGGGCAAGATTAAGATGAAAGGTATCCCCCATTGGTGCTGGTGAATTTTCTTGACTTTTTTTTCCCCTCAGCAGCTCTGCCTACAGCACTGGGATGTGCTAATGAGATGGTGATACTGGCTCGGTAGCCCCCTCCCTGCTGCTCAGAGAGGGTGTGAGGCCTCTTGCTCTATGGGTGGGACCCCAAAAGCTTGGGATTTTCTGGTGGTGATGGGTCACAGACATCTGTTATTTTCTGAATTGTATGTAAAGGGGCCTTGGGGCTGCTGGGCTACCACACTTCTCATCCCAGTTTCAACCAGAGTAGTCCTACATTTACTTGCTTATTTATTAAGGTTTCATGTAAGACTGAATTCAGAGAGTAAAAATGCTTACTGCTTTAAAAAAAAATTAAAAACCATTTGTTTTTGTAGAAGTGAACACTAGATGGTCTAAGCACAAGCTGGCCAATGGAGGCCTGTGTGTGGTGGTAAAGAGGACCCGTGACTTGGGAAGCCCTCCTTGGTGATACTGACCTGGTCAGGCTTTCCTATTGGCTAGGGTTCAATTCTGGGGACCACCACATCCAAGGTTTTCAGAGTTGAGTGGGAGGTTTGGGCATTCTGTATACAGCCAGGCCACTCCCCTACCAATGCACATTTGGAGAATGTTTATAAGAGCAAAATACAGGATCTGGCTTCTAGGAGTTACAGAGCACCTGGGTTATCTGCCCCAGTTCTGACTGAGCCGGCTGCCTTGCTTCTGGGGGCCCAGCAGCACTCTGCCTGCCTCACAGGGGCATGGCCTGGTCTGTCTTCTCAGTGACTGGGCACTTCTTGAGAGTACCATCAGGTTCTGACCAGTGTCCCGGTGGCTGGCACATAATTGGTGTTCAATAAGTCCTAGCTGAATGTGCTGCTGGGAGGGAAAAGAAGACTCTGGTTCAGAATTGTACACCTTTGGAGACTAGAGAAGCAGGGGGACAGTAGCAGGAAGGTCAGCCCCTCCAGAACGAAGAAAAGTTGCAGGGGATGTCCTGATTATTCTATTAGAGCAGAGTGATCCTGCTTAAGTAAAAGTAGTTCAAATATGCTGTGGCTGACAGGAGACGAAGCAAGGAGTGTGGCTTCAGCCGAGGGAGGAAATATAAGAATTCCTCTTCTGAGGGCATGAGAGCCTTACCAACTCTGATAATAAGAATAGGCACAAAGCCAGAGGATACAGGGGCAGGGAGGAAGGAGATATAAGTAATCTAAGCTAGGAGACTCCAAATCTCTCAGGCCTGGTCTGAACAAAGCATCTGGTGATTTTCAAGTGGGCCCCTACCTCCTCTGACTGTGGGCACCTGGGACCTCTGACCACACAACCCACACTAAGGGAGATTTCCCTGCTACCTCTCTCTCTTCCAGTCACACCGCTCCCCTTTGCCTGGTGGTAGGCAGTGGAGATCATTCCAACAGCCCAACTCCAATTGGTAGCAGAACTGGGAATGAAACAAATAGCTGCTTACTTTTTATAGGCTGAAGAAGAAAAGCTCTAGAAAGAGCCAAAACTTAATGGAATCTGGAAACATTTTGCTGGGGGAGCCTATGATAATGGGTTCAGTATATATATGTGTGTATTAGGGACTGTTAAGGTAGCCCCACAATCTGGTTACTCAGACAGGGAAATGTGAGTTATATAACGGGAAGACAGGTGTCGCCTCAGTCTCCCTAAGAGCCGGGACACTGGTGCCTCTGTAATCAAAGTAGAGGACACAGTGATGCTTTATGAGGCAACCTCATGCATGCCTAGGACAGGTTTTCAGGCCTGTTCCACCTGAGGAGGCAGGCGCAACAGGTAGAGGAACGGGTAAGTTTCTTACCATACGTGAAGTAAAGTGTTGGGGTGGAGGACCTGATGGGAGTGGGTTGGCAGGGAGCAGGGATAGTACCAGGCTCAGAACAAGAATTTAAGACACAGGTTGGAAATGGGTAACACTTAATCAGCCACAGGCAAAGAACTTACCAAGCAGCTACAAGCTGCAGATTCCCTGAAGACAACAGCTGCAGCCAGAACATGCTAGAGCCTCCCCTCAAATCTGGAGGCCTAAAGGGACCCTAAGGGTCCTCAGGCCAAAGGCACTGAGATGCCACCGTTATACTCTCTGGTTGTCCTTCTTCAGGCTAGAGTGGCCCAAGAAGCACCTGTTAATGCATGTTTCTAGGCAGCCTCTATTTACACCTAGCCTGCAAGCATAGAAATAGAATGGGAAGTGAAAAGGGGCCAACATATATTGAGCAGGTACTGAATGAATTCCATGAAGTAATTTCATTTACCTGTCATCAGTCCTGTGAAGCCATTACGTTTAGCCTCATTATATCAAAACAAGAATGGGCAGGAAGCTAATTAACTCCCTCCTCCCATACTTTACTCCAGTCCTGTGGACAGGAAGTAATGGGAGTCATTGTTCTGAACACTTTTGAGCTTTTTCTCTTTTTTAGAGCCAAAGTTTCTTTCAACCAGGCTGTGGTGCAGTAGCACAATCATGGCTCACTACAGTCTTGACCTTTTAGGCTCAGCCTCCTGAGTAGCTGGGACTGACTATAGGCATATGCCACAACATCCAGCTAATTTTTTGTTTGTTTGTAGAGATGGGGTCTCACTATGTTGTCCAAGCTGGTCTCAAACTCCTAGACTCAAGCAATGCTCCTAGCTCAGCCTCCCAAAATGCTGGAATTACAGGCATGATGAACCCTTTCAATAATACTTTATAGCTCTGTTTATCTCTAGGTCACTATTCATTGCTGTTGTTATAATTAATATATTTTGTCTGATATTTTAGCAAATAATAAATACAAATGTCTAACAGTGTTCTACCATACTAGTAGTGGCAAGGAAATGCAGACTAAAGGAACAAAATTCCATTTGTACTTATAAATATTTATTGCTGTTCCCCTTCTTTTTTAAACAAACTGCTCAATGACAGTGAGGATATGATAAAATGGTGAAGAAGGAGTTGTCTGCTGATTTAAACTGCTATAATCTTTTCTGTCAAGTAGTTTGGCAATATCAAGAGCCTTAAGTGCTTCTACACATGACTTAGTAATTCCCATTCTTTAAATCTACCCTAAGGAAATAATCCTGACGAAAAAATCTACTTGCACAAAAAGGTCCATTACAGAAGTTGACCGGTCGTGTCAACTTGACATCAACCATAGAGGACTCAAGAAGCAGATTAGGCTGTGTGCGGTCCCTCACACCTATAATCCCAGCACTTTGCGGGAATGAGATGGAAGAACTGCTTCAGGCAACAGAGACCTTGTCTCTACTAAAAATTTTTAAAAGCTGGCTGAGCGTGGGGGCACATACCTATAGTCCCAGCTACTCTAGAGGCTGAGGCTGGAGATCCCTGGAACCCAGGAGCTTGAGGTTATGATGAGCGATGACTGTGTCACTGCACGCCAGCCAAGGTGACAGAGTACAACCTTGCCTTGGGTCATGGGGTTGGGGAGAGGGAAAAAGTAGATAATTATCTTCAACAAAATGTAAAAGAATGAAATTGGACTGTTATCTTACACCATACACAAAAATCAACTCAAAATCCATCAAAAATTTTAATGTAAAACCTGAAACTATAAAACTCCTAGAAGAAAGTAGAAGAGAGAAAAACTTTATGACATTAGTTTTAGCAAAGATTTCTTAGATATGACACCAAAAGCACAAGCAACAAAAGCAAAAATAGACAAGTGGGATTACATCAAACTGAAATGCTTCTGGGTAGCAAATAAAACAATCAACAGAGTGAAAAGGTAACCTGTGGAATGGAGACAATATCTGCAAATCATATAGCTAATAAGAGGTTATTATTGAAAACATATAAGGAACTCCTACAACTCAATAGCAAAAAAAAAAAAAGAAGAAGAAAGAATGAAAAGAAAAAGTCCAACAATCTGATGTAAAAATGGGCAAAAGACTCATTGACATTTCTCCAAAGAAGACATACGACCAACTGGTATCTGAAAAGATGCTCAACATAGCTAATCAGCAGAGAAATGCAAACCGACACCACAAAAAATTTTACCTGACGTGTTAGGATGGCCACAATCAAGAAAATAACAAGTGTTGGTAAGTTTGCAGAAAAACTGGAACTCTTGTGCACTGTTGGTGGGAATGTAAAATGGCGCGGCCCTGAGGAAAATAGTTTGGAAGACTCTCAAAAAATAAAAAACAGAATCACCACCATATGATCCAGTCATTCCTACTTCTGAGTATTCATTCAAAAGAAGTGAAAGCAGGATCTTGAAGAGACGTTTGTACTACTATTTTCACTGCAGCATTATTCACAATAGCCGAGAGATGAAAATAACCTTAATGTCCATGGACAGATGAACGGATAAAGACAATGTGGCATATACATACAATGGAATAATTTTCAGTCTTTAAAAAGAAGAAAATTCTGTCATATACTAGCTATAACAAAGATGAACTTTGAGGACATTATGCTAAGTAAAATAAGCCAGTCACAGAAAGACAAATAATACATGATTCTACTGATATGAGGGGTCTAAAGTAGTCAAATTCATAGAAGCAGAGTACAATGGTGCTTGCCAGGGGCTGGGGAGAGGGCAAAATGAGGAGTTGCTGTTCAACAGGAATAGAGTTTCAATTGTGCAAGATGAAAAAGTTCTGGAGATCTACTGTACAGCAATGTGCGTACAGTTAATGCTATGGTTTGGCTGTGTTCCCACTCAAATCTCTTCCCACGTGTTGTGGGAGAGACCTGGTGGGAGGCAACTGAATCATGGGAGCAGTTATCTCCATGCTGTTCTCATGACAGTGAGTTTTCACGAGATATGACAGTTTTATAAGGGGCTTTCCCCTTTTGCTTATTCTTCTACTTCCTGCCGTCATGTGAAAAAGGATGTGTTTACTTTCCCTTCTGCCATCAATGTAAGTTTTCTGAGGCCTACCCAGCCATGCTGAACTATGAATCAATTAAATCTCTTTTCTTTATAAATTACCTAGTCTTGGTTATGTCTTTATTAACAGCATGAGAATGGACTAATACAGTTAACAAGATTGTACTGTACACCTAAAAATTTGTTAAGAGGGTAGATCTCATGTTACATGTTTTTTATCTCACACCCATAAAAAAGAAGTACCCAGTTATAGAAACTGTCTTAGAAGAGTCTGAAGGCACATGGATAAAATACTTGAACTTAAGTTGGAGGATAACCTTTTTAAGGTTAAAGAACTTTGAACATCTGTTAATCTTCCCTTGGAAACAAATATATCCCAATACCCAACCATAAAGTCCACGTTAAGAGCCCTATGCTAATATTTTTTATAATAGTAAAGTATTTAAAATGCCTAGGAAAAAAAGGCTAGAGTCTTAAATATGAGTAAATTGTTTTTATACCACTATAGAGCAAAAAGACGTATCTAATACTGCCCATAACAAACAAATAATTTAGCCCACCTTTCAGAAACTTGTCAGAAAATGAAAGTTTAACTTTGGTTCCCTGAAGGAGTTAATGTAATATCCTCCAAAACAAAAATGTGTCTTCTTGCAGTGAAAGGCTTGTGGTGTGGCTGCAGCATACTAAGAGCACGTAAGCTCTGGTTAACTCAGATCTGTGTAGTTGATGGGTCACTGATAGAAATGTCTCCCCTCACCCCCACCCCAGTGTAAATCTCCAGACTGCTGAGGAAGAGCAGGGTGAGCAGAGGAGCATATCTGCAGAAAGAAGGCCCCAAATCCAGTAAACTATAGCAATACAAAGATGAAGGTATAGAACCGGGATGAAGGCAGTCCTTTGTCTGTTCAGCATTACATGAATGGAATTTTCTTTAAATGCAAAGCGATTTTAATCCCATTAAATGGAAAACATCCTCTAATGGATTCGAGATTTGTCTTCCTGAGTTTTGTTCTCAGTTGTTGAAAATCACCAGCATCATTAACATCCCCAATTATCCTCAAAAAAAAAAAAAAAAAAAAAAAAAACGGTAAATAGCAAGTATAGCAAGTACATAATCAATGCATTATAGTGAGAGACCACGGAGGAGAGAGACTAATTCTGATGAGGAAGAACAAGCTTCCTGATGACTCTTAATGGTAGTGATGGTGGTGAAGGAGGAACAGAGTTTCCTCAGAGGAAGTGAAGAAGGGAAGGGAAGAGAATGTTTCTGGAATGATGAACAGATGGTTACAAGGTGGAAAAAAGAAAAAGAAGTTGGGTCAGATTATGAAGGGTACTGAAGAATCTCCCAAGGAGTTTATGCCTTTTCCTATGGGAGCTGGTGGCACAGCTACAGTCTCTCAAGAGGGAGTGACAGTTCTGTTGGTAATGATGAACTATGTGTCTGCTTCCTCTTTACTAGTTTGCTGCAATCTAATACTTCAGAAATTCTAGTGTTTCACATCTAAGTGACCACTTAAGAGGTTCTCCTTCAGAACAGAGACAAGGGGTTTCTTATTGTTCTAATTTATCTCCCAGTCCTGTGATGTGATAAGGAGCAACCCTTCCTCCCTACTCCTCATGTCTGCAGGCAAAGAGAGTTTCTAAGAGTAACCCTCCTAAGGTAAATGACTAGTATTTATCACTGGATGGTGAAATATTACCTATGTATCTTTGCTTAATGGGATACCAGATGAAGCAAAGCTGGAAATGTATGGAAGGCAGTTCTCAGTTATTTTATTTGGTATTTTTTTTCCTCCCTCAGAGAAGATGGTAATTACATAATACAGCATGCAAATACTGAAAATTCCTGTGGTGGGCCACTGACAACTTCCTGTGATAGAGGAAAAGAAGCCATGGAAGTCATATCATTTAAGATATCTTGAAGAAACCTGAATTGTCCTTAAAGGATTGAATGTTTTGGGAAGCAATGTGCCTGCCAGCATTTGAAGGGTCCAAGCCTAGGCTGGTCTGTTCCCTGGTGTGATGTGGGAGGCAGTAGAGAGCAACATTTAAGAGCAGATAACCCAGAATTGCTTCAGGCTCTGTCATTTATTTGCTGTATGACCATGAGCAGATTATTTAACCTCTCCAAGCCTTCAGTATCCTCATCTATGTAGTAGGGATAATAACATAATACACCTCATATAGTCATTATGAAAAATAAGTGAGAGGGGTTTATGTACTCCAGTTAGCACTGTGCTTGGCACATAACATTCAAAAGAAACCAGTAATAAAAATGATTATCACAGTATCATTATAAGGAGAGTGTCAAGGTTAGGATGGAAAGGTGACCTAGATGATCTTTAAGGTCCTTCTTATGCCAAGAGTCCACGAGTTTATATCCTTTACTGATGTCTCATTAGAACTAAGGCTATTATTCTCTGCCTCCAAGGCACTCATTGCATACACATGTATGTGTATTTGTGAAAGTATTAGCAAGCAGCCCAATAAACAGCATATACTTGTAAAAGATGTTTAGAGCACACTGCATACTGTATATTAGAGGTTTGTGGCTAATTCTTGACAGCTGGGGCCAGTGAATCCCAAGACCCGTTCCCCATCTGGAAACACATCTCTCCCTCAGCACAATCACCAACAAAGCACAGTGCTGTAGAGTCAGTTTACCTAGGTAATTTACCTTCTCTCAGTTTCAAGATTAGAAAGTAGAGTGCAATCAAATATTTGAAATGTTTCCACTTTTAGAATAATACTATTTTGCAGGTGAAATCCTAGTTAACTGTGTCAAATTCTTCCACGGCAGCTTTAAAGTGTTTCTTAGGGCTTTTAATATTCTTCTAGAGGCCGAAGTAACCATTTCAGATCAGTTTTATAGCATTAAATGACTACTTCCATCAAAATATCTAACCAACAAGTACTGTAGTGACTTTCTGTCTTGTGCCCCAGGATTGCAAGGCTCTAGTTAGGATCACAATAAAAGATCTGGTTCCTAGATATGAGAAGCCCGCAACAAGTCAAATATCAAAAAGTTTAATAATTTACAAATAAGTGGTGCTCAGGTGTTTTCAAAGAACTTCAAATATATAATCTCACTTGATCTTTACCACAGAAGATAGGCAGGGCTTATATTTTTATCTTCATTTAAAGATAAGGGACAACTTTGAGCTGAGAGATGCTAAGCCCAATGTCCAATGGCTGATAAATGACAGAGCCAGAAGTGGAACACAAGCTTTTGCCTCAGAATCCAGGAGTTATTGCTTATACTACTCTAAAAGAGCCTTATTTATGCTTACTGAATAGCTCTGTAGAGAATGGCATTCAGTAAGTATTAATAGATGACCTCAGTTTACCGTAATTCAGGATAATCTTTTCATGATTAGTTTTAAATTTTAGTAAAAGTAGAATAAATGTTTTTATCTTAGGTGAAAATATTATATAAGGAGATATACTTATAGCACCGTATGTACAACATATAAATCTACAAATACTATGTTGGTCATTACCCATTAGAACTAATGAATAAATATATCCTTATGCAAATATGGCACTTAGTTTCCTGCTAAGTGAAAAAAAATGACCTAGACTTGAGTAAAATCCCAGGAATTATATTAGATCGCTTATCTCTGTCATTCTGGATAGCAACAAAATAAAGTAGTTAACTCCATAAATCGTCTCCCTCTCTCTCACTCATAGCCCCCCGACCCTTTTACTATCAGGCTACAACACAAGTAAAACAGCCTTCCTTTATCATTTTTCACCAGTTAGTATTCATCAGACATTTTGCCAAGAAAGTTATGGCTTGTCATACCTGATGTAAACTACAATAAGTTTCTTAGAGGTCAAAATGTACTTAATAGCGAGAGTGAAAGTGCCTCTTGGCTTCATGCCTATCACAGAGCAGGTAGTTAGATACAGGTAAACAATAAATACACATTCATCCCCTGAAGAAAAGATTACAGAAATATCCTCTGCTCTGATCTGACTCCCTTGAAATTAATTTCAGGAAAAAAAATTGGAAATATTGGGTATTTATAAATTGTTCAACCATGTGGTTAATAACCAAGACAAATATTTTCTACTACATATACTTATTAAAACGGTACTCACAAAGTGAAATACTTCTTCATATTTTGAGGTGTTCTCTATTATTTTCTTGCCAATACTGATTAACTATCATTTATTTATAGAGACATGGAATTCCACATTAGTTGGTATTTTTTTTTTTTTTACCAGTTTTCTTCACAACAACATTTATTTCCTGAGTTTGGTCTATGTAAGACCATAACTGGTATGAAATTCCTAACAAATGTGTCGACACTCCTGGGACATCTACTACTTTTTGCCAATTTCAGACTTCCTGGCCTGCCTTAGCGAGGTCTATCAATTTACCCTTATTATATGAAGTCTGGAATCTGCCCCAAAGCCTCTTGAGTATAGCTTTTGCTTAAAATGAGACAAATGCCCATATACTATACAGGGCCTCAACATTTGTTGGTTGCAATTCATTTTTTTATAACCAGTGTACTCGAGATATGACACCATGGTCAATGAATGCTTTCTCTGCTATCATAACGAGTTCCTGTGGGGATTCCACAGACTCACTTTTGGCACATGAGGATTGAATTCCACAGCTCTATGAATGGCCTCTACTGCATTCATCTCTGCTGTGCTCAGCCCCCGCCGAGATGCAGCCTCAGGAGAGAATCTGAAAAGCAGAAAGACAAAAACCATCCAGTTGGGACCACTGCTTGGGCATCAATCTGAAAGCATCTACATATCAAGGGCCCATAAAACCACAGCGAGCCAATGGGATGAGCTCTCCAAACTTCTA